>PVIC010031013.1:0-21574 GCA_004025085.1 Thryonomys swinderianus | reverse complement strand
CCTGTCATCCCAGCACTCGGGAGGCAGAGACAGGAGGGTTGCTGAGTTCGCGGCAGCTTGCCTGGGCACCATAGTGAGCTCAGGGCCAGCCTGAACTACAAAGCGAGACCCTGTCTCAAAAAGCAAAAAAAAAAAGGAAACTCGCTTTATGAAGATGTGTGAGGTAAGCCTCTTCATCAACCAGAGATCCATTTTGTGAAAAATTGCTGTGGTAAATTTAATAACCCTCCTGAATTTTTCTGTATAGTATCCTCATATCTCAACATGCCTATTAGTTTTCTAAGGGTACCTGCAATTTCTAGAGTCTTTCCAGATCAAGAAGTTTCTTGCTTCTTCTGTTTTTCTTCCTCTACCTTCTGATAGCATAGAATTTCCTAGAAAATAACAAGGGATGCTATTGAGGTTGAGATTTCAGAGTATGTGGGATTCTTAATTTACCTTTCTAAAGCTTAATTTAAATACGTACAATAAATCACGAAGATCAGGGATTTAGCTCAAGTGGTACTGTGCCTACCCTGGAAGAACAAGGACCTGAGTTCAATCCCCAGGACTGCAAAATAAGTAAATAAACCACGTAGGCCCTTTTTGAAGAGAAATACTTTATAAATAGTTGGGCTTACTACAAAACTAAAGAAATGTTGCCTAAAATATAGATACAATATTTTCCCATGCAATTTTGCCTGAGCCAGCCAGCCAGTTTATGGGTTGCATTTACGAGGTAAAGACCACCTCATGGTTTTTGTAATTAGCTCCTTTCCAGGACTGTGTAATACACAACCTACGCAAGCATCCTGTGGCCTTGATGAAAAGTACAGGGTCTGTCCCCACCACACACAGGTGTCTCTTAGCGTGTGGCTGGGCTTCTCCTACATCAGTGGGGTTTTTTTTGTTTTTTTGGTTTTTTTTTGCTTTTTGAGACAGGGTCTCGTGTTGTAGTTCAGGCTGGCCCTGAGCTCACTATGGTGCCCAGGCAAGCCGCCGCAAACTCAGCAATTCTCCTGTCTCTGCCTCCCGAGTGCTGGGATTACAGGCGTGAGCCACCACGTCCGGCATTGTGGTATGCAGTGTGGATTGTTGGTGGGCATGTCTCCATGCCCAGCATTCTATGTGGTTACCGGGGCTCGAACTCAGGTCCTTGCGCTTGCGAGGCAGGCACCGGAACCACTGAGCTAACCCTCCAGCCCCTACATCAGTGTTTTAACAGTAGCTAACTAGGCTCTCTGGGGTGGCACCCACATATCAGTTCTTCAGAATTATGAGGCAGGTTTCTATGGCCACAGTGACTGTAGGGAAGAGGTCCTTAGTACATTGGGCCCAAGAACAGCATCTTTCCTACACTGTGTGGGCCAGCATTTAAACCAAGAGTTTTCTTGCATTCTGTGTCAGTATTCAATGTCTTGTGGGAGTCTTTACATAGTTAAAATAACTGTTTAGAATTATTTTAGAACCTAACTTGTTTTACATATAAACACAAGGCATTTTTACAGTTTTAATATTTACTGAGTTTTTCAGGAATGCACGTATCAGATACTAAATAGAACAATACTCTTCTCTCAGTGAAGATTTTTACTTCTTGGTAAGTGGCTGGTGCCATTTTACATATATATATATATATATATTTATTTATTTATTTATATAACATGTTTATATATTATATAATACATCTTTATATTTACATATTATGCCTTATATTTATATTTATTGATATATTGATATAATTTATTGATATAAATTGATATAGTTTGTATATATACTTATATATTTTATATATTATATTTATTTGATGTATATTGTTATATGTATATTTATAATATGTATATTTTATATATTATATATAAAGTATATTTCAATGTATTATATGTGCTTATATATCTTTATATTACAAACATTTGTCTTTATATTTATACATGTCATATATATGTTTTGTTTATATATATGTATGTCACCCAAAGCAGTGATACTCCTAGAGTTTAACTCACCAACATACTACACCTGTCAATCTGCATTTGTTGCTATTAAATTCATAAGAAGTGCTATATGCAGAGGTGCAAACTAGCTACTTCTTTGTGTTTACTTATGTACCAAGTGTCTAAGCACTTATATAATAAATTATATAATTTTTACATAAATTGTTTTAGTTTCCCCTGTATTTAGAGAATTATATTAATTTTTTAAATTATATGAATACATAGGTTAGTATGTTACTGTAAAGAAAGAAAATAAGGCCTTCCAAAATATTTGTTATTAAAAGAATGCTGGAATCTGACATGATTGTAAACAACTGCTTAAGTTGTACTTTCTCCAAACTGTTGTCTCATTAAAAAAACTTTAGAAGTTTCACTCAACCACTTCCAACCCACATCTTTTCAATTTTCGAATTGGAATTAAACCCAAAACATTGTTCTTAATTCTTCATGAGTGTTTGGTGATTTTTCTTCAATTTTTCCTAATGAAAATTGATCTCTTTGCATCCAGTGATCAGTTTTTCTATCTTGCTCGCCCATTCACGGTCATTTCACATCCGGGACCTTCTCGGCAACAGTGCTTATGGCTCCCCGAGATCCGGGTTTCACGCACTGCGTTCTCTGCTCCGCTCCTTCCATCGCAGCCCAGCTGCTCCTGAACTTCCGCTGCAGTTCACTGACGCTGCCAGCCGCTGCGTTTGCTCCTTGCTCACTACTCTGGACACCCCGAAATCTCCCCTTTTGCTCTACCTTCACCACTCAGCCAGCGTCCCCGTGTCTCCCAGCTAGATCTCAGCCCCGACCTGGAACTAGTTCTCTCTTCCAGAAAGACCCTGCCTCCGGCTTGAGCTTAAAGATTCTGAGCTTTAAAAGGTTCCCACCGTCAACAAAGCTCTCTACTCGGTCCTTCTGAAGCCGGCGCCTGGTCTATTGGAAAGGACCCTAACACCATCCATTTTCACTCTGTGCAAAAAAAAATGTATTCCCAGTGCGATTTTCTGCTTGAAGATTTGTGCTTCAATTAATTCAGTGTGAGATGTATAAAAGCATCGAGGCCTGATCGGTCTCGAGCACTGAGAAACTGCCTGACAATGAAGTAGTTGGCAGAGACCTGGAAAGGTAGCATGCAAAAGAGGAAGGAGAGAGGGAAAGAAAAGGAAGGAAGGAAGGAAGGAAGGAAGGAAGGAAGGAAGGAAGGAAGGAAGGAAGGAAGGAAGGAAGGAAGGAAGGAAGGAAGGGGAAAGGAGAGGGAAGAAAGATGGAGGGAGAGAGAAGAAAGGAGGGGAAAAGGGAAAGATGAAGGAAATATATAAAATAAATCAACAGAGCTGCATTTTCTCACATTTTCATGGTAAATATATGAGGAGAATGTGAATAAAATTCCATCTTTCCTTCCTTCCTTCCTTCCTTCCTTCCTTCCTTCCTTCCTTCCTTCCTTCCTTCCTTCCTTCCTTCCTTCCTTCGAGTGGTAGAAATTGGTAATGACAAGGTCAAGAGCATGAACTGTGACAGACAGTGAGCAGTAGGAGTGAGAGGGAAAAATGGATCACTGGATGCAAAGCAGTTTCATTAAAATTTCATTGCTTGATCAAAATTCATTGAGAAAAATCAGCAAAAACTGATTAAGAACAGCCCATTAGCTCATTTTTCATCCTGTTTTTCATCCTATATGCATGATTATACATCCACTGAAGAGTGGCCTTATAGAGAATACTTTTTATTGTTGCTGATCCATATCTTCGAATTCTTCTCTGATGACTATGTATTACCCATGTATCAAAAAAAGCAATAAAAGCATTATTTTAAAAAGCAAAACAAATGCTAAATATCGGTTTTAAAATAAAAGCTTGCAGCCATTTTTAAAAACATTCATTATTCTCAAATGTTTTTATGAGACAATTAGGATCTTAACAGAGTCATAAAATTAATCAACTTCTTCAATCACTTGGGAATTCATGTGTGCCTACGTGTGTCCACACACGGTCAGGTCTGTCATGTCTGCAGCCTCTATTCCAACCCCCGCTTATCACTTCAGGCCAATTTGTATCATTTCCCTGGCCTTCTCAGCATTTGTGACATTTCCAATTCCATCTGCAGATTTAATTAACGTGCTGCTCATCCACTCTTCCGCAGCACTGATAACAAGGGACATAGAACGGTGTCCATAGACAGTGCTGGCCGCCGCACCCCCTCTGCATTTCCCACCCTGGACACCTCCTTCTGCTCCACCTACTTTCCAAGCCAAACTGATTGAACTGATTTTGCAAGTAAAATTCACTCAGACATCGCATCAAATGATTTATGAAGTCCATGCAGCCGTGCACTGTCCCATTAATCATAGACACTACAATAATCTATTTGTGTGCAGCAGTCCTCATAAATCGGAATAAAATAAATTCCACAAGTGCATCTTCAGCTTTTGCAATGGGGCACATGGCATTATTCGGGGCACTATCCACATAATGCAATATTAGCAGACTTGCAGATTCCTGAGCCCAGTGAAGCAAGCATAGATAGGCATTCACTTGCTAATGCATGCCAGACCTAAAGAAATTACTGCTTGTTCGTCCACCCAGAGAGAGGATTTCTTTGAGGCTCAGCTCTCCAATGTTTGATGAAAGCTGAAGTAAATAAACAGAACAAATGAGGTACAACAATAAGATCAGTGAGATGCTTTTGTTAACAAACAGTCTGGGTTATACCTTCAAATAAAATATTGAACGCTGAAGTGTTTTCATCATTTGGACTCTTATTTCCATAATATTATTAAACATTTTTGTGAGTTCTCTTCTGAGGCAGATCTGTGTTTCTCAAACAAGATATGTCTGTAGCAAATTCGCTTCATTTGAAGTACTTCACTTCTTAAATATCATCCACAATTATCACAACCTGTGTCCAGTAAAGACTGTGAATGATCTAGGTAGGTAATAGTAATTTTTCAAAATATTAAGTTTTTTATTTTTGTAAGCAAAAAACTAATCAATATAAAAATACACCAAAAAGAATAAACATTGTATGAGATTCTAATACCCAACTCTTCATACACTCGTGTACCTCTTTTCCAGAAATTTTATTTATATGTGTTTTTTTTTCTGTAGAGAAATAGGAAGATAAATGCAAGTTAAATAAATTGAAATAAGCTAAGTTCTACCATAAATTTTGTAGCCAGTTTTATAAAAATCAACAATGTTATACATTTAGAAATATAAGTGTAGATGATCATTTTAATAAGTATACATTTTCATTCCATAGATTTATTTAGTCAAAATCCTACTATTTGACTTTTAGTGTATTTTCAAATTTTCGACCATGAACAACACATCTTGGTTTTTAAAGACAGTATCTGTGTCCTTGGTTACCCACTTTCCGGGCCCCCCTTCTGTCTCTCTTAAGGCAGAAGCTTTCTCTCTCAATAAAATTTTCCTACTCAAACCTCCGTCGTTCCTAAAATTCATTCTTCGATTTTTAGAGAACACGAACTCGCATTTCAGCTGGGGAGTTAGGCCTTAACTCTCCTGCGTCTACTACTACTACTACTACTACTACTACTACTACTACTACTACTACTACTAGCTCACGAAGGTTCATATTGTGTTTACCTCCGCTGACTCTGGAAGTTACTGAAATTTATATCAATCTGATAGATGGAAAGTGGTTTCTCACTGTTGCACTTTTCGTGTCTTTCTCAGTGAACCTTTCTTCACATGCTTACATTTCATTTATATTTATTCTTTTGCTCTTCTTCATTTCCATTGGGTAGGCAGCACTCATCAGTTTCATTGATTTAAGGAGCTATCCTTCCACTCAGTTAATGGCATTTTTTCATCGAACCAAACCTGACCCTCAGTTCCTCCTTTATAAAAATGTCTGACAATAACTTATGATGAGATTATGGAGATTAAGAGACAAGTTGTCCAAGCATTTAGCTTATACTTAGCTCCATATGTCCCATAAATGGTTGCTAGGAAACAAAGGAAACATTACAATGTTTAAGAACTAAACTGCACGGACACTGACCAATCAGTGCAAATACTCAACCAGAAAATCCCATTGGAAGGGATCCACAGTCCATAGAAATGTTGGCCCAATTGATGAAAAAGGGTGAAGTCCTGAGCACACTCTTAGTGCAAATTCTTCTTTGGAAATAAGAAAGTAATTTTAAAATCAAGTTGGGGGGGGTCTCAGAATTTGATGCTTGGGCAAACAGGAAATATTCAATGGAGCTTCATCAGATACACGGAAAAAAATGGCAGTGTGGAGGAATTCTGTATCATAAAATCTCTGGTTATTCTTGAAGTGTCTCAGGGTGTCTGGTGTACAGAAAGGCAGAGCATGCCTGCCAGAAACTTTGGCAACAAATCCCAATGTTAGACATCACCATCTAATCAGCAGAGATTGGCACATGGAAAACCAGGTGTCTGAGCAAAATGAGTAAAGCTTCCACTACAGAATGAGCCAGTTAAAAAGAGGGGTTCTATCAACAAAATTACTAAAATTGTAGCACTGTGGAGGTGAAAGATCATTTTGGCTCTGTTTGCTCAGGAAGAGAACTGGAGACAGAGCTAATCCAGAGAGAAACAGGTAACCTGCTATTACAGAGGAAAGCAGAGGAGGACCCCAAGCAACAGCCACCCTGGATGAGAGTGCTCAGAGTAAGCAGATGCAAAGCAACTGGCCCCTTGGGACTTCATTTTCCTTTGATAAAGGGACTTCATCCAGGACTGTACACTTTCTTCATTTTTCTCAGAAATTTCGCAGCAAAGAACAGACAGTTTTGGACAGAGTAACCCTTGGGAATCTTACATAAGGTACAAAGCATTTTACTTCCCTCAAAAAACTTTTATGACTGATAATAATTAAATAACACTTAAGCTAGTCATCTGAGAAAAATAGGACTGCCGTGAACAATAAGCAGCTTTTTCTCAGGTCCTACGTGTACAGGAAAGAACAAAATGGAAAACCAGAAGGTAGGTTTAACCCATGCAACTTGCAATCTTCTGATCTATTTGGGGATTTCAAGCTCTGCTGCAGTATATTTGATTTTGCACCGCAGCTGGCTCCTCATCTCAGGCTATTTGCTCAGTCTCTCAAGAGCTTCCTTGTTTCCCTCCATTTCCTTCAGTCACTCTTCTGCCATAAATTCCACTTTTCACTATGTAGAATATGCTATCATTTGTAAGTAACAATGTTATATACCATCAAGGAAGAAAATGAACAACTGTAAATTAAATTATGGCATGCCGTCAAGTTGTAAGGTACATCTTACTTTCAGTGTTGTTAAAATATTTTAAAGGTATAGCTTAGAATTAGTGAAATGCAATATCTCTATATGCTAAGAATTGGATGAATTCACTTGTCTCTAAAAGCACTTACAGAGGATAAAGTCCAAACTCTACTATGGATTTGGATCCTCACCAACAAGCCCACTCTTATCACCCTCTGGCCCTAAGACTCAACACCGAGCACCCATTGTCTCAAAATTAGTTTTTTCTCCCTTTGCAAAAGCACATGTTCTCTTTCCTCCTTTCAAAACATTTACTAAATACCTGCTATGTAAAAAATCCTCATTCTAAAAACTTCACTGTTTGTGATCTTTTTCTCTCCCTGTCCTTCACCCCGTAAAACTGGTAAAATTATGTCTCCTTCACGATCCAGTCAAACTATCTTCTTTTTCCTGAAAAGGCATTACGACTCTTTCTTCAATTTTTTCACCTAGACTTAACTTAGTCAATTTCTATTGCACTCTGTTGAAGCTGTTGATCCCCATACTAGTCAGTGGGCCTGTATTGTTAGTTTCCCATAGCTGGGACACAACCCCTGACACCCACAACTAAGAGGGGAAGAAGAGTATTTTGGCTCACAATTTCAGAGGTTTCAGGACCTGGTAAGCTGGCTTTAAAGCAGAAACAAAGGGAGTGGTCATGGCAGTGGAAAACCTGTGGTGGCCAAAACAGAGAAGCAAAGAGCCAGAGCAAGAGATATCCCCGTTAAAGACTCACCCTCAGTGACAGACTTCTGCCAACTGAGCCTCACCTACTAACAGCATGGTAAGTTGAGTATAGCAGTCCATGCTCCCATCATCTCAGTGAAGCTCAATTCTGAACACATGAGACTTTCGGAGAACATTTAAGATCTACATGATAACATGGTCCTTCAAGCACAAAGAAAGTAACATTTATTTATGTAATCAGAATAGTGATTAGAAAAGTAAGACTCAACCTACTGGCTTGGAAGTGTCTATCCTACTTAATAGGAAATCTTCTACCTCAAGTAGAGGGATGAACAGGAAATGTGACATCATAAGGGGAAGCACACTGCTAGAGTCCAGACGAAGTCTAAGATGACATTCTTGTATTTTATCTCCATGCAGGCCAGATGTACTCCTAAATTCTAGAACCAAAGACTGCAGACTCGCAAGCTCTTAAAGTAGCAAATAGTCAGTGGCCATTCACCCTATAACATTTAAAAAATTCCCATCATATAAAATCCCACTATAATAGACTTATTGAGCATCTATTATATGCTCAGGATTTTGTAGATGCCGATTTCCTAAGTGATAAGAAAAATTACACTCAAAGAGATTAAATTATTTATTCTTACACAAGCAATGATGAACACTATTGGAGCTTGATTCCAGGTTAGTTTTATTCCCAAGACCACATTCTTTCCATTAGAGTATCTCATCATCACTGAGGGAATTCCTGATTTAGTCAATTGTTTGTCAAGGGAAATCTGCATCGTCTTCTTCAAACGCCTGTGATTGGTTTGCTGGTTAGTGCACCTCCCTGGCAAAGTCTAAATGGAAAACACAGCAAGACTTGGCAATAATCACTTGGTGATACAAACACTCTTGGAATCCACTTCCCATATTTTCTTCCTACCTGGTTCCATATTTTAAGAAGTCAGTGCTTTTCATTTTTACTTTCTTCCTGACCTCAGGTCAACAGTCATTTATACAGTCATAGTACACGGGCAAGTGGCTTTTGGTTAATGAACTTGATTAGTCATATGAATTTTAATTTGTGTTCTTAAAAACTGGCAAAGTATAACAAATGCAGCCCTTTAGATAATTAAGACACATTAAGTTACCAACCAATGATAGAGAATATGTGTATGATGACCCAACATTAGAAAATCAAAATAGCCTTAAGTTCAAATAACAAACAGATGGAGGTACTGATTTGTAGTCCATGATACAGCTGAAGATCTTGATATAGTGAGAAATAATAGTAGGGAGGGTAAAAGATGAGAGCAGAAGGCAATATCACAAAGGAAGAATAGTAATAAGACTCTGAGGAACTTGGTAAAAGGAAAAAACCCGAGAATTTAAGGAATTTCATTCTCCTCTATGCACACACAGACTCTGGGTTACCCACAATAAATTTATGGGCAGGAAGAGATTCAGAATGTGAACTACCAACATACATAACTTATGGGAACGTTCTTTCAAGTAGAAAGAAGAAAGTTTTGATATTATTTGATTTCCACTAGTAAGTACTAATAAATTTCTAGATCTGAAATGAACAGACACTTCTCAGATGCCTACTTTTTTTGTAAAACTGCTTTTATTTTCCTCCAGAACATGTTTTAGTCCTTTCAATACTCCCAACAGTGACGAATCTTCCTTTGAAGATGAACTTTGCAGAGATCATAAGAAGTTAGAGTCATACTGGGGGAATGAAGAAGATAATCTGCCTGCTTTCTACCATGTTGGGTCAGATACGACAAACACTGAGGTTCATTTCCTCAAGGGACTACTGTAGGGAATTCACAGATAGACATTAGCAGGATGCCTGAGGAATGACACCATTGTTGAAATAGATCGGATTGTGTTTCTTAACACAAGCCAAACAGATTTGTGGAAGAATGGCTGCAATTTGGATCTATGAGTCATCTGGCTATCGAAACCAGACAGGAACTGGGAGAAGATGAAAGGGTGTGAAGTGGGAAATTTCTTTCACTCTACAGCATGGTTGGGTCTTCTAGTTCTCCTACACTTGCTTTTTCTAGCTATTCAGGAGAATGGCTGTAAGGCCATACTGCTTCAAAGACCCTCACCTTTTGAAAGATTTTTAATGTATTCAATGGCATTAGCTCTCCTTTGTAAAAGCACTCTTTAGGGGAAAATTTTAAGTGAGTACATCAATACTTTCTCTTATTAAACCCTGTAGCATATATTTTCCAAGTTATAGGATTTGAAGTTCGAATCATTTGATGATTCATAATGTTGAATATCTTTAAGAAATCTAATGGAATAATGAAAATGAAAACAATTTTTCAAGGTTAAAAAATTAAAACTTTACAATGTAAGGTGTTGTCTGTCAACATACATCAAAATGGACATAACTTGTGATCCGTAAATAATTCCATTTTAGGAATTTACTAAAGAAAACATTTGAAAATATGACAGGAATCCATCATGGAACCCTTATGACATTAAAAACATAAAACAAACAAAAATCTGAAGGGTCTATTAATATGGCAGCAGTTAAATATAATGTGATAAATCTATCCAATGAAATAATATTCAGTGCTAAAAAGGAAGCAGTTATTGATTCTCAAGATCGATATGTCATGTATATGTATAAGTGAAGAAGCAATTATGAACTAGGATGGTATATCTCACTTTATATCTTATCAGGGAAGATAAGCCTTCACAGATGTCTAATAAATGTTATCAATAGTTAGCTTGATGGTAGGATTATGAATGTTTCTTTTTCTTTCCCTCCTTTGTTTTTTTCTTTCTTCATAGCTCTTTTTCTTGCTTGTATTTTCTCATTTTTCCCAGGTGAACGTGTATAGTATTTATACAGAACACAGTGGCAGTATTGGATAGCATGGATTCTGGAGCTGTATTGCCTACATTTAAACTTCCAATCTTTCATTTTATTTTCTTCTTTGCTTGTGCTTTTTGAGATAGGGTCCTGCTATGTAGTTCAAAGTGGCCTTGAAGTCATTACGTAGCCTACGTTTGTCTTGAACTCGTGGTGTTCCTCCTGCCTCAGCCTCTCTAGTGCTGGGATTACAGGCATAAGCCACTACAACTGACACATCTTTCCTTTTAAGTGGATGTGACATTGTGGGGTTTTTGTTTTGTTTTGTTTTTGCAGTACAGGGGATTGAACTTAGGCCCTTGTGCTTCCAAAGTAGGAGAGGTGCCACTTGAGCTAAATCCTCAGTGTGTGTGTTTGTTAACTTGGCTAGGTCTCAGATTCTCTCTACCTGTACATGTATAGCACCTACATCATCAGACTATATGGAGGATTAAGTGGAAATACTATGTTTGGATAACTAGAAAATATGATTTAGCAAACGCTACATAAATATTTGTTATTCTGCAATTAAGAAAATAAGGGACATACTTTTTGAGCAAAATACTAATCATTATTTTAACTTTTATACGTAAGTTAGCAAATAAAGCAATATATTATCATAAGTGTTAGCAGGTTGAAATTAGGCCCGCAAAAAGCCAAAACTGAAAAGAAAGAAACTCGCCATTACCCAGTTCACAGGTTCTAAAGGCAGAAAAAAACAGGTTCTAAACCTGATATCCATCCATATATACAGGTATCTATACCTCAGGTATTTCAACTGTAAAGTGAAAACAACATAGGATACTAGGATACCATAAGACTTCAGACTCAGAGAAGCAATTTACAGATTTAATTTAAAATAATCTTACAGAGTGCTTAACATGTTGACTAGAAGGTAATAGGCTCTTTATAAATATTAGTTGGTTCTTCTTATCATTAATTGCTGTCCTTTAAAATGAATTTGAGACTGAAATGAGATCAAGAAACTGTCCCAAAGCCTTAAGCCCCATGACTAAACAGACTTCTACATCAGGCCCAACAGAAGATATGAAGGGGAAAAAAGCGAATGCCTGGAGACACAGATGTTGCAGAACAATGGAGACAGACAGCAGGAATTCCCAATTAAACCTCAGGGAGACGCTCGACTAAAGGACTTTAAAAATAGCAGTAGAACAGAAAAACAATCATTTGTCCATATAACCCTGTAAGGTCAGTATTCTCATCTCCACTTCAGAGAGGAGCAAACTGAATTCAGAATGGATAAAGTCGTGTTTAAACGTGTGGGTGCATGGGGAGAAGCCCAAGATGGAGCCCAAGACAAGACGACTGAGCGCCTAAAGTAGGGTCTGTCTATGCCATGGAAATGGCCCTACCCTAGATTAGGTGAGAGCCTGGACAGAGGCAATATCAGTCATGGGGACCAGAGAGACGGGGGATAAGAGAGAAGGGAGCCATCCCTGTTGTCCTGATTTCTTCGGATATGCGTGCAGAACTTTTATAAAATAATGAGACACTGCCTCTTGTACGACTCCATAATAATACATACTGTATATTCAACTCAAAGGCAACATCTATGTATCTCTCTTCATGAAAACACAAAACACATAAATACCATGCACACGCCAGAAGGTGTGACTCCAAGAAAGACCCTGGACTAGACACCATATCGGGAGGAAGGCTCTAACATGACTGTTGTCTTGGGTGCTCCCTCGTTTCCACTTTGTGCTAGGACCCCAACGGAGTACTTTGATTTCCAGACACTTTCAACAATGTATTAATCCCTCCCATCCAACCTGTCCAGCGGCCAACAGAGGGCGGACTATCTCTTCTTCTAGACCTCCATCAGAAATACCTTCTCATTCCTTTTCCTTCCACACTGGTCTTTACCAGTCTAGAAGCTTCTCTCTGGCCCCAACCATTCTCTTCAATTCCTCATTATAGAAGTTTTTACTAAAGCCAAGAGAGAAGGGTCAGAAAAAAATTCACGTATCTTTTAAACTGTAATTCTTCCACTCCTCATTTATTCATAAATGTACACTTCTCTGTATGTCCTGTTCCCTCTAACGAACTGATGATCTTCTTGGGTTGAGAGTTACTAAAAGAATTAAATATATAAATAACATGATAAATGCTATAAGTAAAGGGTCCTTGGAAAACACTGTAGAACACAAAGGAAGTAAACTTAAGAAGTCTTCCTAAAGAGAACTACACCCCCTGTATGGCTCTAATTCCTGCATTTGTGTGCACCTCTCCCTTGACATCCAACTCTGACTAGTTTGGGCTCTTAGTCTGTGAAGATGGGGAACCTTTTTGTGTCTGAACCTCAAGGTCATTTGCCTCAGCTTCTTGACCACCTTATAGCATCTGCTGTGCTCCTAGTTCACAAACTGATTTCAGAGAAGCAGCCAGGCCCTTATAAGGCTTCTCAGTTGCCACTATTTACTGGCTTCAAAAACAAATCCTGGTTTTTTTTTTTCCTATCACTTCTGTGACTTATTAATTCTATGCCATGAGTTACATGAATTTGGTTCTTTTGAGAGGACGTACACGAAACTTGGTCTAAGAATCCCTCTAGTCCTTTCTAAGCCTGATTCAAAATCTTGTGAGAAGTCAGTCCTTCTCCCCTTGTATGTATCTACCTTCCAGGTGTTTCTACCACTGAGGTCCCTAAAGGATGGTCAGTAACCTCCATGTGTCCTTTGCTCCTGCCCAATCTATAACTCCCCAATCTTGGATGTGTTGCTTTTATAAATAAGAAACACAGGGCAAAAGTCAAAGCTTTGGCAGTTATTATTAATTTTTGTAAATTATAGGGGATTTCTCATTTCTGCACTTTTTCTATCACCCGACCTTGGCTTTTCCTGTTGAGTCCTATCATGTTATCTGCTGCTACATTTTAATCATGTCTTTATATTCACATTTGAACTAAGTCTAGATAACCCCCGGTGCAAGAGTGGAAGGAAGGGCCTTTTAACACAGTGCAATGATGACAGTTTGCTGGCACACCCCACAGTGAAGTGCTTTGTTTGGTTACAGGAAATAACTATTTTTAACAGAGTTTTGTGCTTTATTCCTTCACTTTGCTGACAGAAAACCTAATATGTTTTAAATGAGTTTACCATTTAATACTTATTCTAGACACATAGGATATGAAGGCCTTTGGAGATCTAATCTGATTCCTATACTGTTGTGGGAACAGTTTCCACAGCAACTCTAGAATCTAGTACTTCTCAATAGCTTCTTAAACCCCTCCAGAAAATGGGATATTTACTCCCCCTTTTCCATGTTGATCAGTTGCCTGTAACTTCAGTGATAATTAATGCATTTTTTTCTGTGGTGTAGAACAAAGAAATATGATTAGAGAAATGTTTATAGATTTTGATGCCAGCGGTGGAGGACTATGTGCTGGTAATTTTGGGCTTTTGGTTGAGGATAAATATGGTTAAACCAAAATATATACCATGGTACAAGTCTACTGCAGAAACTAAAATCTTCAAAAAGTATCTTTATATCTTTTCTACTTATATTGCTTCTTTAGACATGATTTTCAGGACCTTTCTGCGGCCAGATCACACCGAGTCAGAGGGTCCACCAGTCATGTCTGTTTCTCCTTGCCACAGGGCCGGACTTTTCAATTTTTTTCCCGCCGATCCAGGTCACTTTATGTCAATTCACGAGTGGCACACACCCTGGTAAACGCCGTTCTGTGAGTGGTGGGCCGCTGCGGGAATGACCACAGCCCCGTCAGCCATCAGAGGCATCACTAGGAGAAGCGCTTCTGACCAGCACTGAAGGGAATCAAGGTTTCAGGAATGCATTTTCATGGCGTCAATTGCATATTTAACTGGTGTGTCACGTGGAATAATTTATCACACATCCCCTTGATTAATATTCACAGTGAATACATAAAAAGACCCACCACTCTTGCCCATGAGCCTGTGAAACAAAACGGTCATATCAGACGCCATGAATGGTGCACGAGATCTACAGCTCCAGCGTCGCGTCAGGCACGACTTGCATTCGGCCTCCTGAGGGGAGGGCTCAGCTCCGGCACTTTCCTGCGCCCCTCTTCGGTAACAGAGCAGTGGGCAGACAGCAGGGCGATAAAACAGACAGGAGTGGACAGTTAAAATTCAACTCCAGCCGCAGTCGCCCGCGCGAGTCCTCCGCACCCCCACCGCACCCCGCGGCATATTTGCCCAAGACCCTTCAAAGCCCTTCATTGATTTACCAGCTTCTACGCCGGAGATGTCTCAAGCTGCCCGAGACTCCATTACATACTATCTTTTACAAAGTATTCCCAGCCCAAGTGGAAGATGGATTCCCGTCCGGTCTGCGGAGGCTCCGCGCTTTCGGCTCCCTCTCCCGGGCTCCAGTCCCGCGGGTGCGCAGCCGGCCGCAGCCATAGCCCCTGCCGCTCACGAGCTGGAGCGGGAGTGGGACTCCCGCCACTCTCGGACTCCGAACGCCCCCAGGAGCTGCAGGCGTCTCGCCCTCCGCGCTCTCGGGCCGACCGCCGGGGCTCGGAGCCCGCGGGCGCCCGAGACGCTGCCGCCTCGGCGCGCTGGGTGCGCCGCGCTTGGAGGATGGAGCGGAGGGGGCGGAGAAGGCGAGCGGGGAGGCGGGGTCTCCGGGGCGGGGCGGTGCCGGGTCGCGGGGCCGCCAATGAGCGGCGCGCGGCGCGGGGGGCAGGGAGGAGGTGGGAGGGGGCGGGCACGCCCGCGCGGCGGAGGCTCCGGCCATAAACAAGCGCCCGGAGCCGCGGCGCGGGAGTGGGGCGAGCGGGCGCGCCGAGAGGACGCCGCCGACCTTCTGCTGCGCCACCGCGCCCCCTCGGCGGCTCGGAGGCGGGGACCAGCCCGGAGGCTGCGCCGCCGCGGAGCGGCCGACGGAAGGAGGAGGCGCCGCCAGCTCCGGCCGCCGCCGAGCGCGGCCGCCGCTGCCTCCAGAAGTTTGGGTTGAGCCGGAGCCGCCGGGTGGAAACTTTCTTCTCTCCCCTCTCTCCGGGAGGAGGCGGTGGAGGAGGCGGAGGAGGAGGAGGGGAGCCGCCGGCGCCGACGCTCGCGGGCCCGGGTCGGCGCAGCCCGCGAGGGCGGGGGCCTCGCTCCGCTGGGAGGAGCGCCCGGGGCCCTAGGGCGGCGGGCCCGCTCCGGCCCGGCTGCGAGGCGGCGGCGGCGCAGGAGGATGTACTTGGTGGCGGGGGGCAGGGGGCTGGCCGGCTGCGGGCACCTCCCGGTCTCGCTGCTCGGGCTGCTCCTGCTCCTGGCGCGCTCCGGCACCCGCGCGCTGGTCTGCCTGCCCTGCGACGAGTCCAAGTGCGAAGAGCCGCGGAGCTGCCCGGGGAGCATCGTGCAGGGCGTCTGCGGCTGCTGCTACATGTGCGCCCGCCAGAGGAACGAGAGTTGCGGCGGCGCCTACGGGCTGCACGGCGCCTGCGACCGGGGGCTGCGCTGTGTCATCCGGCCCCCGCTGCACGGCGACTCCATCACCGAGTACGAAGTGGGCGTCTGCGAAGGTACGGACGGCCGCCCGCCGCGGGCCCCTCTTCGCGGGCTGCGCCCAACAAAGTTTGGCTGAGACTTTGCGCGGATCCCGGGCGCCGCGGGAGGAGGGGAGGCCGCCGCCCCCGCGGGTCCTCAGCGGCCCTCGGCTCCCGCTCCTCTAGCCCTGACGCCCAGGCGGCAGTGGGCAGGGCCGAGATGAGCGCGTGGGGGCGGGCGGGTGCGGGATCGCCCCGGGTCCCGGCTCTGGGCGCGGGGCCGCTGTCTGGGCTTCGCGGGGTGACGCACCTTCGCTGGGTGGAGGCTTCCGCGGGGCACTGCGGAGGCGCCCCGCTGCCCTCCCCGCATAGCGCAGTGTGCCACGGGTGGGCCCTGCACTGGCTCGGCCGAGCGGGGGACGTGCCTTCGGCACACACTCTCCCTGCGTGACTCTTATTATTTCTCCCTTGGGCTGTTCTTTCATCTCCTCCTCCTCCTTCGCGTGTAAGTCCATTTTGGCCCCGGAACAAGTCAGCCCAGGCGCGTTCCACACGGTGGTTACTCATTTATTTGCCCATTGAAATGGTCAAAGGCTTTCTCCGGAAAGGAGAGGGAGGGTGGGCTGGGGTGGGGGTGTCCCTGGGAGTGAAAAGTTGTTGCACACTGTCCGAGGCTGCCTTTTTTTTTTTTTTTTTTAAACCATCCGCTATCCGCGTGTTTCCGATCGCTTTGCCGGCGCCTTGGTTTTGTTTGACAGCGGGAACTGACCTGTCGGCTGCTCCCCGCGCGGTGTGCAACGCGGTGTGGAGACTGACGGGTGTGTGTGTGTGGGGGGGGCTGGATTGGCGGAGACTCTGGCTGGGAATCACGTTTGGTGCTTGTGGGCCTCAGCGTTTGCCTGTTTGTCTTTGGGGGGGGGGTGCCTGGCCTGCTTTGGGGTCTAGAGAGAGGCAGTGAGTTCTCATCTGGCTCACGAGCAGGACTCAGGGAGGGCCAGTAAAAAGTAAGGTGATCTCTGCTCAGGCTGAAGTGTGGCGATGCTGTTCCCGGGGTCCTGGTGAGTGATTCAGGTGCAGCAGCCTTAGTGGAGGGGAGCGAGCGGCGAGAAAGGACAGCCCGGGCACCGAGACCGGCAGGGGTGTGTTCTGAAGCATCGTTCTGTGTTTGTGTGTATTATGCTAACATACTAAAAAAAGAGCTGGCAAGGGGAAGGATAAAAATGGATCCAATAATCCCCAGAGCTGTGTTTCGCTTTAAATACACACACGTATTTATTTTCACCTGTAATTTTTAGGATTTGGACAATTTTGGAAAATCAAGGAGGCCTTTTTGGTTGGCAAGCTAGTGGGCAGTAAAGAGTGAAGGAAGCGGGGCGGTACTCTACTGCACCCTTAGGGCGCTGGTTAGAAAACCTCGTTTGCCAGAAAGAAGTCTCTCTTACCTGGGGTTTTGTTTTACACACGTGTAATCTGACATGTAACATGGTTCCATATGTTGGACTTAGGGAGTTCTGAATGACTTGGGCGGAAAGATGCATCATTGAACCCTGCCCCTTGGAGTGCGTAACCAGACCCAGCCCTCCATTTATAAGCCACGCGATTGAAGGCTGAAAGCAGTGGGAGCAGCCACACTTTGAGAAGGACTTAGGGACTCATGATTTGAAACCGTTTGTTTGTGCTTCACACATGTCTGCTGAAGACGGTAGCCGGCAGTTACAGCACTCAGGGTCCTGGCAGCGGCGTCCCATCGCCTGCGGAGCTCCGTTGCGTGAGCCGCCTGTGAAACGCTGCGATGGCCCACGGCTTCCTGGCTTCTGCTAGCATCCGTGCACGTGCGGCTCGCCTTTCCAGGGCTCCGGACTCTTTCCTGGCATGAATGGATCTCAGTTAGTGTTCTTCTTAACGTTGCATGTAACAGCCCTGTTTAATCTAACAAAATTGTGTGCTTGGCGCACTTTCTTCCTTTTTAAAGAATTCTAAAAGCAGCAATCACATCACATGCTAACACTGACCAACCAAGATAAGAACAGTGGTGCCCGGCGTGATATAATGCTTGGATTTTGATATTTTCAACCGTATATCTAAACATGGACATATTTTCACCCATTACATGATTTATGGAAAGCATAGGATAAAGAAATAACCTTTTTTATTATTTTATTTTGGAATGAGAGGAGCCTTTACATGTTACTAGTTATCTAGAAAGTGCTGGCTTCTCTTTTTTGTAATTTTGCGAGAAATTTCTCAATGACCAGTGTTTCCCTCAGCTTCCATTTTTGTTCGGAAATTCATGTGTGTCATTATCATAACTGAAATGAATAGGAATTGACATATTTTATTCACGTTGAAGTCTCTTGTGCTGCAATTTTTGCACTAAAATGACCCCTACTGGTTGTATCTGTTAATGAAAACTACTCTTGAACACTTCTTTAGTTGGCTATACTGAGAAAAATATTGCTTGGCAGAAATATTAGCATGACTGAATGACCTGCTTTTGATTTCACAGTTTACATACAAATTATGCTGCCCTTTGAAAGCTTGTGGTAATTTTAGTATTACTCCCGGACTAGCTTTTGTGTAGGGGGAATCATGTTTGTAACCTCAGTTCCCACAGTAAGTTAGATAAGTCATGGGCCAGAGAGACCGCTGCAACTTGTGGCTCACTGCCTGAAGTTTTTTAAAGCGTGCCGACCCAGGGTGGGCGCTCAGTGCAACACACGGGATGAGTGGACGAGCAGTCCCGGCCTTAGGGGTGACATGTACTCTTGGATTTCTTCTCAGCATAGTTTTGGATTGTTTTTAAGTAATTGTTGATTTGATGAATCTTCACAAAGTGGGTTTGAAACATGGAGAGTGGAGCCAGATACGAAAGGTTCTCTGTGCCTGTGCCGCCTCTTCGTCGGAAAAGTCTTTTCTGGGCCGTGGGAGGGTGCGATTCCCTTTCCTGTTTCCACTCATCTGCTAAGTCTTCCTGTTGCTGTCCAGAATCCTCACTGGTCTGTTTTCTTGTCCAGGCCTGCCTCCAGGGAAATCACCTAGAAGCCAGAGAAACAGTTTTGGATTCCGAAGGGCTCCAGCAGTCATCTGGATGGGAGATCTCTGTGGGGGATCAGGGCTTTCGGAAACTAATGAAGTGACATTGTCTAGAAAGAATGTTTTAATTAGACAGTAAAATCTGTATTTTCGAGCTCAGGGGAGGGAGTGAGGGCCATCTTCCATGGAGATCAGGACCTTATGTTTCTGTCTGGGAGGGTTAAGGTGAAGAAACATGACCAGCTTGGTGCCAGGGTGAGGAAAGAGCAGTTGGTGGCTTGAGTTTGACGGCTGGTGAGGACAGAGGCAAGTGGACACTGGCGAGTCATTGTGCCTGAAGACTTCGCTCCAGGTCCAGCTTAACATTAATACAGGTATCCACGCCAGTCCCTCCCTGCCCACCCCCGTGAAAATGTCCTCTGTAGCTTCAGTCTTTAGGAACTTAATTGTCCTTGTGTTTCAAAAGCACTGTCATTGAAAACTACATCTTTGGGAACGCAGTCATCTTTGCTTTCCCCCAGCTAATTCAGTTTTCCTTCCACCCATTTTTCTTGAGGCGTTCAGAAGAGCTGAGGATGTGTGGGGGATGCTTAGAGTGAAGACTAGAAGGCGAAGGTTGAAGGTTACAGACTTGCTCTGCCCCTCCGCGGGAGCCAGCAGAGACAGTGCTGTGCTGGGGGGATCCGAGGTGAGCCCCAGAGGGAGGACTGCAGGAGGCTGGTGCCCCAGAACGCTTGGCTGTGCACTTGAAAGCTCATAGTAGCTCTTGCATCCAGGAATTACAGTTTTTACCAATTAAGTAAAGCAAAGGAGGGGTAAAGTCAGTATCCCTATACTGAAGTTAGATTTAAAACCCCAGGGCCCCAGATTGTGTTTTTGAGTAACAGATGGATTTCATTTGCCAACTCAAAAGTCTCTAGGTAGAGTAAGCCCTTTGAGAGCAGAGAGAAAACAAGCAGAGGGTGCCTGAAAGTATATTCATAGGCCATGAGAAGAGAAACCAATACAAGTAAACAAGGAAATAATTTAGTTCCTCCCAAAAGTAAATATTGACGGGACATGGAACAAGCATGGCAGGACTTGGACTGTCAGGCTCAGAAGCCTCGCTGTTATGCGGAGCCCTGTCCCGCAGAACGCTCACAAAGCACAAATGAATGACACACTGTGAGAAAGGGAAAAGCAGCAAGTCTGGAAACACTTGCCGCTTTAACACACATTTAACAGCGACCAAGCAAATCTCTAAGCAAGGTGTTGGGGGTGCACTTACAAGAAGGCAGGTGAATTTAGGAAGAAAACTGTCTGAACAGCCCTAAAACTGTTCACTTGGAGGCGTCCACTTGGAGGAGGTGTTCAGTGATTGGGGGCAGGTTTCCATCTCTTCTTCTTAGGATTCGGGGATCTGGATGGACGCATGAACACCTTGGGGGTGCGGAGGGCAGGCGTTGTGAACTTGGGGGATTTAGAGAAAACAGATGGCCCTAAAAGATAATGAGTGGGCGGGCTGAAGTGATGAATAGAAGGGGAAAATATTGAATTCATCTCAGCACAACTGTATCATCCTTTGAAGAATAATCCAAAACACATTCCAGACATTAATTGTGAAATTTCTGAAAAATGTGGGCGTGTTCAACATCTTGCAGGCAGCGGTGCCAGCAGGCGAGGTGACAGTGCAGTGTTCGTGGGTAAACACGACGGGGTAGGAGCCGGGCTGACGAAGGGAGGGTGAATACACCTAGTGAAGCGGGTGCCTGTACACTGTGCCCCGGATGTGCACGTTTTGCAGCAGGATTTGGGAGACGCCCCAGGAAAGCTCCTGTGGAAGAAATCCAAGCATGCATGGCTTGAAAATCAGTCTGGTGAGAAGTCTAATTCTCCAAAGCTGTGTTTTCAAAGATCTGGCTGACTTTACACAGGAATCGATCAGTCATTCATTGATTTTTTTTTTTTTTTCTGTTCTATACAAGGCTTTCTGCTGGGGCAGTGAGGACAACTGGGGGGCCTGGTGATCTCTCAGATGTATTCTCTAGTCTTTAGACTCTTAATCAAGATAAACAATAATATGGCAAGATGGAAAAATGGCCAACATAATGTAAGTTTGAGCCAAATAGAAGTGATTTCGCAAGCCTGGATAGGATTAATTGGCAAATGAAATAAGTGGATAAAATTTGTTGTAAGACTCCAAGGATCTGAGGTCATCACTTGAGGCTCTGGTGGCAGAGTGAAAAGGGGGGATTCGAGTTTGAATAAGGTCATGAGCGTGAGCAGAACTCATTTTGGGGGGAAAA
>PVIC010031012.1:0-21577 GCA_004025085.1 Thryonomys swinderianus | reverse complement strand
AAAAAACCCCAAAAAAACCAAACAACAAAAAAACCATGTTTTATAACCATTTATAAAACTATGTTGTGTTGTACATAAAGCTGATACTTCATCTCATTTTATCCCAGATTTTTTTTTTTTTTGAGACAGGGTCTTGCTTTGTAGTTCAGGCTGGCCCTGAGCTCACTATGTAGCCCAGGCAAGCCTCAAACTCAGCAGTCCTCCTGTCTCTGCCTCCTGAGTGCTGGGATTACAGGTGTGAGCCACCACGCCCAGCATTGTGATATGTGGTATTGATTGCTGGTGGGTGTGAGTCACCACACCCAGCATTATATGAGGTTACCAGGGATTGAATTCAGGACCTAGTGCTTGCGAGGCAGGCACCGGAACCACTGAGCTAAATCTCTGGCCCCCTATCCCAGATTTTTGAGATTTTATTCAATTTTTAATTTACATATCTTTTTATGCATTTGGGAAAATGTTTTGAAAATGTGTGATAACTTCCAGTTTCATGACTATATTACAATAAAGTAAAACCATGATCCTCTAAGTACAAATGAACCATCTTTAAGAGACTTCAAATTTTTCTTGAACTCTAGGGTGTTTAAAAATCTGAAGTTAATGAGTGTAAACTGTCAGGCTACTGGCCAAGTTCTGCCAAAGTTGTGTTTGTCCCAATTTATACATATGTAGCTAAGAGGTTGACAATGGCTGTAGACTGGCCGATGTTCTTATGCTGCAAGTTTGGCTCCTCTCTGCTGTCTTGAAACTAGAATGCTTCCCTGACTTAACAGCTTTGCCTGAACCCAGACCATGCTGGCTCTGGAACTCCCAAGGCTCTGCACAAAAGCAGACAATAAGGGAAACTTTAAGGGTGTTATCAGTTTTTGTAGATCAAACAGTAATCCATGACTACCAGAAAATAAGGTATAAAGTAAAAGGATTTTTTCCTTTAAAATCATGTATTTTAGGAAGAGCTACAGATGCATGAACAACAAACGTCAGAATTTTCTAGAAGAGTGACCGAAATACAGCTCCTGCTCCAAAGTAGTGAAAAGCCCCTTGAACTGCAAGTAAGAACATTTTTATTTCCAAGTTCCAATTAGAGATTTTTCTACAGCTTCTCAGGACTGAGAAACTAAACATTAATAATTGTAAATATAAAATGACATTATGTTCATTGTTTGATTCCTCTATAAAGTCCAAGCAAATTTTTGGTAGTCGGTTTTGGTGATGACACTTGTTCATATTTAGCGGGAATGATGGTATGCTCTTGCATTCTTTCTTCCTCCTTTCACTTTTTCTAGGCGTGTGTGGACAGGGCCATGGTGGCTGGGTTTCTGTGAAGCCGTAGTGGTTTCCTCAGACTGTCTTGGATGTCAGAAACAGAGTGTAACTCAAATATCCGGGTTTGTTAGCTGCACGCTGGAGGGGAGGGAGGATGCCTCAAGTGTGTTTTTCTGTTGTGTGATGAGATTTGTCTCAGTTTGATTTGGACCATGTTCACAGTGGGTGAATCGAGCATGGAGGCTGGTGGCAGCGTGACTGTTCTGTCTACCAACTCTGTGATCTTGGACAAGCTTCGTCACCTTACACTTGCCTAATATTTGTTTAAAATAGTCTGTGCTAACTTTTTCTATACATTATAATCTCATCTTTGTGTCTTTCTGTATGCTTTATCTTAGCACTGCAAGAAAATCATTTCAGTTTGTATGATAGATAAACTTGTTTTGGGAGAAAGATTCCAATTAGTATCTTAGCAAAAAGTCCCAGTGTAGTTTCAGTTTTTTGCATGTCCGTGGAAGGCAGCCTTCCAATTACTGTCACCATGATAGAGAGGAGGATTTATTTCACACTGAATTGAAGCAATCACAGCTTACTTTCCAGTAATGTCATTGTCTTGAAAGCTAAAGTAAGGGACAGGGCAGAACTTCCTATGTTCTGTGATTTCAGGTCATGGAGTCATCTGTTTTGAATAAGATGGAACATGTGAAAAAGTGTGTGACTGGAGAAGCGAGCTGCAATGCGCTGGGCGAGAGTCCTGCTGAGCTGAGGGGGGACCTGGACCAGGCCAAAACCCAGATGGGGATGACCGAGTCCCTCTTGAAAGCCTTGTCTCCTTCCGACAGCTTGGAGATCTTCACCAAACTCGAGGTGCTGCCCTGCTGCATGTCTTCCAGTGGTCTGGCCCTTTTCTAGTCAGAAGACAGAAAAATGGAAGTTCTGGGTATAAACCTCAGAAAACTGTCTGTGCCTGTTTCACATATTTACCTTTGAGATACTTCATGGAGAGCACTGTTTTGATATTTAATTGCATTGTCGTATATACATTTGTGAGGAAAAAGGAACCAAATCCAGTTGAAAATCCAGCCTGGTGCAGAATAGTTGAAGGCACATCTGCTTTGTGCGAATTGAGCCCACTTTAGGACTTACTGGGGGTTGGGGCGGTAACTTGGCTCCAGGAACTTGGCCAGCACTCGCACAGCCCGGGTTCCTAACTGAGCACCATCTCCGAGAAAGCCCCGAACTGATGGTAGTTGTTTGCTCCTCTGTATAGGAGATACAGCAGCAGATTCTGCAGCAGAAGCACAGCATGACCATACTCGAAAATCAAATAGGTTGCCTCACTCCTGAACTCTCGGAATTGAAAAAACAATACAAAAGTGTTAGTGATTTATTTAATACCAAAAAGAGCGTCTTGCAAGATCACTTTTCTACATTACTGAATGGTGAGTGTGAAGTTTCTCTTACTTTGCTGCTGGGGATCTTGAAGTACGGGTGCAGTACAGAGAGCGTGCACAGACAGCACCCTGGGAGTAGCACAGGGCCATCATGGCCGCTGGACACAGTAACATCTGTTGACCATAAGCCCCACATCTCCACGTCGTGAGGCGCATCACTGGTCAAGCTCCCCACCCTGAACTGAATATGACGCGGGAATGCACAGAGCCCGCTGTCCCTGCGAGTGTGTTGGAGGTCCTGGATGCTCGGGAGGGGACTTGGTATAGAAAATCCACCAAATTACCTTCTAAACTCTTAAAATGGAGTTTGAGAAGATGCCACCATCTACAGGATGGCATGAGAAACAAATTCCAGTGTCTTTCGTGTGCCACACTGCAGTCTCGCCTGACACAGGGCCTTTCCTCCCCTCCTGCAGACCAGTGTCAGAGCTTCAATGACTGGTTCTCCAGCATTCAGATGAGCCTTAAGGAGTGTTTTGAACCATCAGGAACAAAAGAGAGTGTGCAACAAAAGCTGCAAAAACTTTCGGTAAGTTATGTATATATATGTATATATATACATATATACATATATATACAATATATGTATTTTTTGCGGTACCAGGGATCAAACTCTGGTCCTTCTGCTTCCCAGGTAGGTGTGGTACCACTTGAGCTAAATCCCCAGCCAGACATGTATTTTTTTTTTTTTTGACACAGGGTCTCACTTTGTAGTTCAAGCTGGCTCTGCGCTCACTATGTAGCCCAGGCAAGCCTTGAACTCAGCAATCCTCCTGTCTCTGCCTCCCGAGTGCTGGGATAACAGGTGTGAGCCACCACGCCTGGCACTGTGGTATGTGGTATTGATGGCTGGTGGGCATGAGTCTCCACGCCCAGCATTGTATATGGTTTCCGGGGATTGAACTCAGGACCTTGCGCTTGTGAGGCAGGCGCCGGAACCACTGAGCTAACCTTCCAGCCCGATTTTTTTTTTTTTTTGAGACAGGGTCTCGCTTCGTAGTCCAGGCTGGCTCTGAGCTCACTATGTAGCCCAGGCAAGCCTCGAACTCAGCAATCCTCCGGTCTCTGCCATCCGAGTGCTGGGATTACAGGTGTGAGCCACCAAGCCCAGCCAGACATGTATATTTTAATAAAAAATATCAAAACAAATATTGGCACATAAAGCTGTATTTAAGTTGAAAGGGTAATAATTTCTCTGACATTACCTTTATTGTATAAGAGACAAGAGTCCTAATAACCTGGATTTTTTTTTTCAGATATCTTGAAACTGTTTTTGCTAAGTGTGAAGTGATGTAAACAAATTCTGCTTTCATACTTGTTCTGGGATTTTTTTTTAGTGAATTCAGTTGTGTTAAAATTATATTTGGTAAAAATAATGCTATCACCTTGAACCTTATTTTTTCCCTCCCTCCCTCCCTCCCTTCCTTCCTCCTTTCCTCCCTTCCTTCTTTGAGACAGAGTCTTACTGTGTAGTCCAGGCTGGTCTTGAACTAACAACAATAATCCTGCCTCAGCCTCCGGAGTGGTAGGATTTGAGGCATGTGCCACCACACTTGGCTAATTTGGACTTTAAAACCCCTTTACTTTCTTGAAAAAGATCTCAACTTTTTATTAGTATTTCATCAGTCATATTTCTTTTAAAATTGCAGTTGCAATTTACCACTGACTGAAAGAGAAGGCAGAGCACTCGAGAGTGTGTAAATTGCCTCAGGTGACCAAGACCTCAGCTTTCCTTAGGGTGGGTCCCCAGTGCTGTTTTGTGTGTTCCTTTGCTCACTCAGGTGGCCCAAGCTGGCTTTTTTTTTTTTTTTTTGAGACAGGGTCTCGCTTTGTAGTTCAGGTTGGCCCTGGGCTCACTATGTAGCCTAGGCAAGCCTTGAACTCAGCAATCCTCCTGCCTCTGCCTCCCAAGTGCTGGGATTACAGGCTTGAGCCACCAAGCCTGACATCTGTGGTATGAGTTACTGATTGCCAGTGGGCATGGCCACCATGCCCAGTATTGTTATGTGTGGTTACTGGGGATTGAACCAGGGACCTTGCACTTGGGAGGCAGGCGCTGGAACCACTGACCCAAATCTCCGGCCCCCAAGCTGGCCTTTTGAACTCCTGATCTCAGGTGAACCTCCTGCCTCAGCCTTCTTGAGTATACAGACAAGTGCACTGGGGCTTTTCTGTGATGATGGGTCACATCTCTGGGCTACTGCTGGTGGTTGATGTCCTCTGTTTAGTTTATTGTTCAGTGATAGTATTGCCTATCGATAGACTCACCTCTGTTCTGTTTCCTGTTTTTAACCCTCTTTCCCCTCTAGTGCTCAAACCTGGAAAGAAGCATTAGGGGAAAAAAGTCTGGTTTGGGCAAATTTAAATAAAGAATAGTCTGTTTAATTTCATGTTAATTTTCCAGAAAGGAGAAGTTGCACAGAGCCAGGGCAGGAAATTGGAGCTTTCTGCCTGTCTCCTAGAATCCTGCATCATGCCACTGAATTATTTTGGTTGATAGTCTCAGGAATCCTCACGCTGTGCAGATACGCACCCACCGCAGCACCACTGCAGATCCCTGCCTGAGACCCAGCCCGTCTTCCCTGTCCTTCTGCATGGCCTGTGCACTGGTTTGAAAAGTTAAAGGGGTGGCAGAGACTAGACTGAGACTTTCGAGTAGACTGTAATTAACCTCTTGCCATTCTTAAGGAGTTCTTGGCACTCGAAGGAAGAAGCAGTAAGATACAGCAGGTAGCAACGGTGCTGCTGCGTGTGAAGAAGCACCTGCCCACAGCCCACGTGAAGGGCCTGAACAGCTGGCTCATGAGTCAGGAATGTGAATTAGGAAAGATGGAGTCCGTGTGCCAGGCGCGCACGCAGGAGCTGGAAAACCAACTACAGCAGCTGCTGAGGTAGGAACGGACAGTGTCTCAGTAACGTGATCCAGGCTGTCCTCTAGGGCTTTGTGTTCTCCCTCTGGGCGGCATCGCTGGGATGTGTCACGCTTCCCAGTGACCTGGAGGCTGGTTCCGTGTGTTATGTGGGGACCAGCTCTCAAACCCCGCAAGTGCTGTTCCGTGACACCGCAGCGCCTCCTTCGTAGTGGCCTTGTACTGTACTGTGTGTTGCCTACATGTAGCCTCCTGTTCACTCTTTGTGACAGAGTAACCGCAGCTAAGTTCCGTGTGGCTCAGGGAGAGAAGTGTGTATGTGTTCATTCCATGCAATTTTTTTCCCAAATATTTTGATCCATCAGTATGGAAATCATAGATGCAGAGAGTCACTGTAATTTAATCAATTAATTTTTAAATTTTTCATAGTGCTGGACATTTGGGACAAATGCTGTACCTCTAACCTACACCTCTAGCCCTTGATTGTATCTTTTCTTTTTGGGACAGGGTCTCAGAATGTAATTTAGGTTAAGCTGGAACTCACCACATAGCCCAGATTGGTCTTGAACTTTCAGAGTTCCTCCTGCCTCGGCCTTCTGAGTGCTGGGATCACAGGTTTGCATCATGACACCCAGAATGACTATGCTTGTAAATTCAATTTGGTGCTAGGAAAATGAAAAAGTTTATGGAAATCTGACCTACTAGGGCAAAGGTTCAGGGGATAGTCCAAAAATATTTTGTTTCCTATTCTTTATATTTGGATTGTTCATTGTTTTATTAAATTCTACTGTAATGATGATAATTATTTAGACTTATATGTTACAAGTTAACTTTTCCCTAAAAGATAAACACAGATGATAAGAACTTGGGTCGATGCACATGGGTCATGTCATTCTTCAGTATAAATGTGATGTTGCTTTTGTATTTTTTTTTTTTTTTGAGACAGGGTCTCACTTTGTAGTTCAGGCTGGCCCTGAACTCACTATGTAGCCCAGGCAAGCCTCGAACTCAGCAATCCTCCTGTCTCTGCCTCCAGAGTGCTGGGATGACAGGCATGAGCCACCACGCCCGGCTTGCTTTTGTATTTTAAACCTTGACTGTTCTTTCAGATTGGAGGATGATTGCAGAAACTTGAGCAAGTGGTTGATTAATCAAGAAGAGAAATGGAAAGAGATGGAAGAATCTGGAGAGAAAGCTGAGCTGTTTTGCCAGGCTCTAGCTAGAAAGAGGTATCCTACACTTGGGGGACAGGTGCCACTTAGGGATATGATTTCTTCCATTATGTGTTAGTGGCCCCTATAAACATTTTTCAATGCTGTTTGGAAATTGCAGGGAACAGTTTGAATCCATGGCCCAGTTGAGCAACTTTTTGAAGGAACATGGACTTACCAATGAAGAAGAAATAATAATGGAATCGACACATTTGATTGATCGATACCAGACGTTATTGAGACAATTGGTTGGAATTGAGGAAGAGCATAAGTTACTGTCTGCCGGGGACCAGAGCTTCAATGATCTGGCACATGATGTAATTCACTGGATAAAGGAGATTAAAGAGTCACTTATGGCTTTGAATTCATCCGAAGGCAAAATGCCACTTGAAGAAAGAATCCAAAAAATAAAGGTATAACTGGAAAATAAATTTGAGAGGTCAGACTGAACTCTAATTTTGAAAAAATTTATTACAAAGCTGCAAAGATCTGTTTCTTAGTGGAAAATAGGATTACTATGGAATTTGAAGAAATTTAAATCACTAAACTCACAAAAGAGATGGGGTGTGATAGGTCTAAAGTTATTTTAATGCATAAGAAAGAGTAAGTTTATCTTTTCTTTAAGAGGGTGGTGCCCAGTTATTTTATCAGAGCCATAGCAGTTGGAGATTTAGCGGGGTACAGAAAGGATTCAAATCAGGACTTTGGGGAGATAGATAATGTCTAGGGCAGGAGCAGAGAAGCCTCGTTTGGAGCAGATGAGGTGTTTGGTAGATGTTGGTTGGGTGTGAGGGTGGAGACACTTCGTACTCCCTGGGGCCCCCTTCTGTCCAAGAGGAGAATTGCTAGACATTGTGAGAAACAGGAGACAAGAGCAGGAGTCCATTGAAATCCCATCAATTAAAGCACTATCAGAGGAGGAAATGACCTAGAATAGTGAGCTAGAAGGATTGGTGACTGCTTCAAGTTAGCAGGGTCATTTGGAATTCTGTCTGAATGTTTCATGAGCGAACACGAACTCTGAATTGTTTTTCCAAGATGGAAGAACTTAATTAAAGAACAAATGAGGGGAGAAGCAGAGATCAAAAAGTAGTAGCCCTAGAAGGGACACAGGAGTTAATGTCAAGAGCCATCGTCTGTTCTTGGATATGCAAAGATGTCTTGTTTACATTTTCCTCTCACTCCTTCTGATAGGAGTGGATAGCAAGGAGAATTTGTCTAGAATATTTGACCTGTGAAAACAAGAAGATAATTGAAAATCAAGAGGCCAGCAGGGGTGATGGAGATTTAGCTCAGTGGTTCCAGCACCTGCCTAGCAAGTACAAGGTCCCTAGTTCGATCCCCAGTAGCCACATACAACAATACTGGGCATGGTGACTCACACCCACCAGCAATCAGTACCACACACCACAATGCCAGGCACTCCAGCAATGGGGAGGCAGAGGCAGGAGGATTGCTGAGTTCGAGGTTTGCCTGGGCTACATAGTGAGCTCAGGGCCAGCCTGAACTACAAAGCGAGACACTGTCTCAAAAAAAAAAAAAAAAAAAAAAGGCATGCAGGGAAGTTGGGGCTAGCAGTGTATACCTGTGATTAAGACTTGTAAAGCTAAAGCAGGAGAATCTCCAGTTTGAGGCCAGTTTGGACTAACTAGGAAAACCATTGTCTCAAAAACAAATGAAAGTGAGGAGGAATACAGTCAGCTTGAACTGACAAATGTTTACTGGAAATTAACCCTGTGTAACAGGAAGGGGATGCCCTTGTATTGGGGGAAGAAGGAAAGGAGTGTTTTGACTTACACTCTGCAGGTAGAGTCTCATTATAAAGTTTATAAACAAAAGTACCATGTTTAATATTCCTAAGTAATGCAAATGAAATATGATCTTTTCTCTTTATTTCAGGAAATCATTTTACTCAAGCCAGAAGGGGATGCCAAAATACAGGCCATCACGAGACAGGTGCAAGGCTGTGCGATTGTGTCGGGTCAGGTCCAGGAGACAGTGGCCGACGTCCGCGGGCAGTGGGACCACACGCTGCACCTGGCCAGCACCTACCTGAGGTAAAGGCCTGCGAGCACCACACTTACCAGCGAAGCTCTAACAAGAGTGTCTCGTCTGCTGCCTGAGTTGGGATCAAACGTGTAGCGGAGAGAAGTTGGGTGTCAGGCACCCACAGGTGGGGTGACACTGGGGCACAGGCTTGGGGCTCCTCAGGGACAGAGTCATGTCGTCTGTCTCTCTGCTGCTGCCTGCTCCTGTCCACACCTGTCCTCCCTGCCAGCCCGTCTCCGTGGATATGTGCTGGCCAAGCCCTAAAATCTGTCTCTGGAGAAAATCCCTGTCTAGTCTCCTGTGGTTCACTTGTGTCCTGGAGTGTGAATCGTACATTTTTCTAAGGAGATAATAAGATCACAACAACTTTAAGTTACGTAGAGCACAGTTACATAATGTAAGCCAGTTATATAATGTATAGAATGCTTATTTTACTTTTATGAAAAAGTAAAAATATAAGCTTTTATATTTCGAAGTAATAAACTATTGGTACTACTTTCAAGTACTCTTTGGTCAAACCACATAACAAATTATATGTTTTAGTAGTATGCAATTGCTATTTTTATTCCTGAGCTAAACATGATGCTATTAAAATGTTACAGAGCCAGAAGTGCCTCTGGGGAAAATGCACATTAGTATCATTTTCATGCTGTTTATTGTAATGTGTGCTGCATTGCAATATGTAAAATGCCCTCGACACTTACTGTCATTTCATGTATAAAATATTTGATGAAATCCAGCCATCAAGAAAAGCTTCTACAAGAAGGAGAAAAGTACTTGCAAAGTAAAGAGGACCTGAGATTAATGCTCATAGACCTAAGGAAGAAACAGGAAGCTGGCTTTGCCCTGCAACATGGCCTGCAGGAGAAGGAAGCCCAGTTAAAAATTTATAAGAAATTCCTCCAGAAAGCCCAGGACCTGACATCTTTGCTCAAGGAGTTGGAATCTCAAGGGAACTACCTGCTGGAATGCACTAAAAATCCCAGCTTCAGTGAGGAGCCATGGCTGGAAATAAAGCATCTCCATGAGAGTCTTCTCCAGCAACTGCAGGTGAGGTGGACCTTGGCTGTGTTAAGTGGCCATTACAGAGCTTATGTGAGATGCATCTACAGAGCCCCTTTATGGCTGTTGTCCGATGGTTAAAACACCAGCTCAGTGCAGTTGATCTCCCTAGAGGAGCCCCTGTGTGTTATTTGTTGATGGCTCTGATCCCTCCTCAGGGTTAGATGGGTTAAGACTCTTAAGGTGTCTATATGAAGATGACAGGGTCAGTGTCGTCCATCCGTCTGTCCATTCGTCTGCTCCAACTTGTCTCAAATTTACCTTCTATTTTACGCTCTCCCTTGACTTTTTCCATGGATCAGCAATAAAAGAGTTGAGGCAAAAGCTTGTGATAAGAGGGTGAGCCCCGGCATGAGCTTATTTACAGTGACTTGCACACCAAAAGCCAGGTGCAGTGTGAGGATCCAGGGTAGGAAATGCCGCTTCTCCATGCAGTGCTGGGCAGGAGAAGGCATGCTCACCTGGCTCTCTGCTGTTCAGTTTAGTATTTGCTGCTTTTCTGTCCCAGTGTAATCATCTGGCTTTCTCGTCCCAGTGCAGGAAGCTGGAGATGGTTTAGCTCTTGAGTTGGGCCTGCTTCTCTCATAAGATTTGAGCTCAGCTCTCAGGAAAAGAAACTGGGGTTAGGTTGCCCTCCTCCAGTCTCATTTCTAAGTATGAATTCTTGATTTTAAAGCAACAGATAATTAAGGAACCTGGTTTATTATGGATGTTTGTGATTTAATGATATAATTTGCAGTCATTTCATTTTGAAAACCTCTTGACAAATATATCTTCTTTAGGAAGGACATGAAGGTAACAGCATGGGAGGAACAATTGTTTTTAATAAGAGTCATTTTCGGGAGGGGCAGAGAGTTTTGCAGTGAAATATCTCAAATACTAAGCTCTTTAGTTACGAATTCTGGGTAAATTGTGGACATATTCTTGTTTCAAAATGAAACCTTATAAATGAAGCACTTATATGAATTATATAATTATGAATTATAAGAGTATGTGAAAATTCAAGTCAGTAGTTATTTGTAAGTTGTCAGTGGTTTTATTTCCAGGATTCTGTACAGACCCTAGAGGGCCATGTTCAGGAGCACCGTGTGTACCAGGCGTGCGTCGCAGACCTGAGCGGCACGTTGGACAGTCTCTCTCAGGAATTTGTCCACATTTCTGATACACCTGGGGATCAGACAGCAGTGGAGGACAAACTTCAGAAACTGCAGGTATTAAACACCATCTAGACATGTACAGTAGACACTTAAAAATCAGTATTTATTAAAACTTGGCTAATTCTTGTCTTCAGTCCGAAGTTCGGGTGTTATTCACATAACTCAGGTAATGAAGCTCTAAGTGTTCATTACAAAGGTGCCTGTGGCTAAAGCTGAACAGAGCTCTCCGTGGGTCTTACTGGGAGATAACCCTCTTCATCACTGTCTGTACCCGGCAGTGTCTCTATCCCAGAGGAAACCCAGTGAGTCCGGCGGACACCGAGGGCAGGAGGGTGCATGGGTTGTAACAGGGCCTCAGGAGAGATGTTCAGTTTAGCAATCTTCCTGATGTCCACAGAAAGTGATCTGACTTTCACCTCTTTGACAGTCCTTCTCCTAGGGCCTGAATTACAGTTCTCCCCAAATGTGGAGTCTCCAAGCCCCTCACCCCAGGTCTGTACCGGGGACCCTTCTGCAGTGACAAGCATGGCCTTTACCGGTGCCCTTTAACACACTGTTGTGTTCTCCTTGCTTGTGCAGCCTCTGTCCCAAGAAAGCGTGGTTTCCGTGAGCTACGCATTTCCTGTTCTTGGTCCACAGAATTGGCACAGTGAGACCCATGGCACAGCACAGGCTCAGGGGTTTCCCTTTGCTTCTGTCAGGGACATGGGGCTCAAGCAGCCGTCTCCAGAGTAGTTGGAGGTTGAGTCGGGGCCGCCATCCTGGTTAGCAGTGATAGCTTGGCAAATGTGGAGGGCTCGTCTTGGCCCGGTGCTGAGAAGAGGGGCTCCGGCTCTTGTTGACACTCTGGGACATGGCCTTTTGCTGTCGCTGGAAGGACCTGAGATCGCAGACCTGGAGGTGAAGGTTGTGCAGGGTCACACAGGGCCAGTGACAGAGTGGGCCCTTTCCACCCAGCTGTTGCCTCACTCACTCCCCAGGGGCTTTTTCTCTCTATAGTGACTTCTTTACTTGAATGTCACAGTTATTTGCAATTCTTTGTGGCCAGTAATAAATAAAACACCACATTTTCTCTGTCCCCTGACTTCCCACCATCCTGCTTACCTCGTGGTTTTTTCTTTTGGCAGTACCAGGGATTGAATTTGGGCCCTTGCGCTTCCAAAGTAGGCATGGTACCACTTGACCTAAATCCCAGCGTTAGCTCTGTATTGTAAGGTGATGAGAGTCTTTGTCATTTCCTCAAGCTTCTAGCTCAGAAACTTGGTATCTTTCCATGGACTCGCGAATCCTGGCAGAACCAGGTGCTGCCTCTCCTTCTTCATCCCATAATTGCTGTGTAAGAGCAGCCCTCTCCTGTATCCCTGCATTAGGTTTCTGTCTACACCGTCTCTCTCTCTCTCTCTTTCTCTTTCTCTCTCTACTGCATATTTCCTATTGTGGATGTGGATCTTTCTAAAGGGAGCTATTATTTTCTACCTTAAATAAATAAGTCTCAAATACTATCTAGACATAAATTTAGTGTATATGTCTAGATAGTGTTTAATACCTGCATAAATTTATTATTGCAAATCTTTTCACATTCCATTATGATCGTGTGTGTTTCTGCACCGCGAGACTCTGCAGCTCGCAGGGACTCTCACTCCTTTTCCCTGTGCAGCTTCAGAGCCCATTCTAGTACTTGCCGGTCTAGTGAGTGAGTAAATAAAGGCACAAGTGCTTATTTCCCATCAGTTAATGACTATTAAACTACACAGAGTCCTCCTCATTACTGGAGTGTATTCCATTTCAGCAACCAAGACAGGGCTGTCACCCTCATGTCCTTTTGTGTCCAGTTTTCCAGTCAGCCCCTTCTTTCATGCACCGAGGGCACAGTGATTGAATCCTGCTGTATTTGATTGAGGCTGTGAACCCGACTGATTTCCTGTTACCCACAAAGCTGTTACTCTCTGAAGTTAAAATGTTAGCATTAGATCCACGTGAGCATGTTCTGAATGGTTCTTGCATTCTTTTTTTTTTTTTTTTTTTTTGAGACAGGGTCTCACATTTTAGTTCAGGCTGGCCCTGAGCTCACTATGTAGCCCAGGCAAACTTCGAACTCAGTAATCCTCCTGCCTCTGCCTCTGCCTCTGCCTCTGCCTCCCAAGTGCTGGGATTACAGGCGTAAGCCACCACGCCCGGCTGCATTCTTTTTAATACCACAGCAGGCACTGAGTCGGTAGAGTGTTCTGGTTTATAGCAGGCTATGTATGGGACAAAATGGTCGATACGTATCTGTTGATTGCTTCCCACGTGTAAAGAACTGTGCTACACTGACTTAAATTTTGCCTAGAACTTCCTCTTTGTTATGGATTGATAAGTCTTCCAGTGTTTCCACTAGTGAAGCAGATAGCATGTGATTTACAAAAGCCCTCTCTGGTCAGTGAATGGAACTCTTCCTACAACAGTCTCTCCTCCACTTGTAGGAACTAGAGAGCGGGCTCACTTTACAAGACGGCACCTTTAAGAAGATCTTGGCGTTAGCAGAATCCATCAATCCAAACACATCTTCAGTGGGGCAGAAGATTATTAAAGATGATATAAAATCTCTTAAGTGTAAACAAAAAGATTTGGAAAACAGGATTGAGTTTGCCAAGCAGGAGACTGAAAATTGCCTCAACAGCCTCCTCAAATCAGAATGTTCAACAAATGAGCAGAAGAAGCCCGTGCCGCCGAGCAGAGTGGAGCAGGCCGATTCCGAGGCGCTGGAGACAACTCAGGGCTCCGTGGTGGAGGGAAAGTTGGAGGGAGACTGGGCAGGAGATGAGGTAAGTGCTGGTGATTGCACTTTCCACGACTTCGAGTCTGAAAATGAAGAGGTATTTGGTTCTGAAAAGAGGGCTGTGAATCAAGCATTCTGATTTCATAATTAAGTCCTCAGTGTCCCGGTTATTTATGAAGCTCACTTGTGAAGAGAGCCCTTTTCAGAAAACAGCCCAGGTTTCGGTGGTGAAATATACCGTTCAGGCTGTTTAAATGGCAGTCATCAATTTAGGGTTATTATTCTCATTGCTGTGTAATCAGATACACTTTCTTCGGTCAAGAGCACAAGGACAAATTAGAAAAGGCAAAAAAAAAAAAAATGTGCATTCCCAATTTCCTCAATCAAAAAAAGTTCAAAAGCCCAGTTTTTGTGGGTTTTTGGCGGGGGTGGGGTGGTTTTGAGTATGACTCAGAAACTGCTGGAGAGAAATAGGTTGCTTTATTTTCTCTTGCTAACTCTTACACAAATATACTTTTTAATGTTGTCAGGACATTTAGAGTGAGATCACCTACTGCCTGTAATTTTCCTTGGGTAGAAAAAATAATTTTTCTCGATCCCATTCTAAATAACCAAATGGGTACATTTCCCCGGCTCATAGAGTACTTCCCGCCTGCACAGGGAGGGCAGGGAGCATGGACCCTAAGCCGCTCTCAAGCTGCTCCCAGGCAGCTTCCTGATGGCCCCTCAGGATGCAGGTACAGGCGCAGGTGCACAGAGAGGCCAGAGTGCCCAGAGTGAGAGCCCCTGTGGGGCAGGGACTCTGGTGCTTGGCTTGTCGTCCTGGGACAGAAATGCATGGAGATTAAAGGCATCAGCTAGGAGTGTCCTAGATGCATGGAAAACAAAGTTAAATGCCAGAGGGGCCTCTCTCTGGCCACAGGGAATATCTTTTCATAAATCTCACAATATTAGGTATTTCTAAGGAAATGTGCAAAGGGGTTAAAGCCTCAGTTGGTGAAACTCTTGAGATTGAACAGTGAACCTTTAAGTTACAACCAGCTTGACATGCAAATAGGTTGGGTTAATTAGAATGATGGAAGATTCATCTGCCTTGTGTTATATATAGCATATACCCAAGCAAACATCCAGATCTCAACTGTACTGACTTACAACCAGTTTGAGTTACAGCCAGCCAGGGAACTGATTGTAAATCAACGGTCCACTGTACATGTAAAAGAAACTTTCCTAAAGAAAAACACATGATGAGAACAGAAAAGTGTGAGTGCTTCACATGAGACAAATTACAAGAGAGAGCGGAGTCTCGTGGGACGTTGTCAGAGGGGTTAGTGGCTTAATAACTTCTAACTTCTGAGACCCACTGTGACTGCGAGCCCCCTACTTCAGTAGAGTATATTGAAGGCTATATAAACAACCCAGTATGTTATTTTATTTAATAAGCTTTTTACTTAATCTTGAATGAAAAGTTTTTGATAGTTCATGATACAACATTAAAATGATTTTTTTCAGAGCAGATGAAAGGATTTAAGTCTGCCAATAATTTTCCTAGGTCTGGATGACAGGAAACTAGTTTTAATTCTCCAGGAAGATTTCTCTTTTACTCTTTTGTGGCATGCATTTTTCTTTCTGAGTCTGGGCCTCTTATTGTCCTCCGGTCAGATTAGACCACGTGCACTGTGTAACACTGCAGTGTGAAAAGCCACGAGCAGTTTCGAGGTTGAGCATCAGTAAAAGTGATCAGCAGCCAAGTGTATGAAATATGTAACATGACCAGTGCTGTTACTTAGAAGCAGTGATAAAAGACAGGACTCTCAGTATAAGGGCTACAAAAGCCATAGGCCACAATTTATCAAATTATAGATCTGATTATTCTAAAACATTGTAATAGTGAAAATAAGCAATTCATTAAAACATTTATCAGCTCTGTTTCACTCCAATTGTCCTGTAAGAATGTGGGAATTCACTGTCACAGCTTTTTTTTGTTTTTCTGAGACAGGGTCTCACCTTGTAGTTCAGGCTGACCCTGAGCTCACTTTGTAGCCCAGGCAAGCCCAAACTCACAGCAATCCTCCTGCCTCTGCCCCCTGAATGCTGGGATTACAGGTATGAGCAATGCACCGGGCATTATGATGTGTGGTATTTTGGAACCTTGTGCTTGCGAGGCACATGCCAGAACCACTGAGTTAAATCCCCGGCCCCTGTCATAGCTTTAAATCTAATACTAAGTGAATAAATATCTTAATACTTGAAATCAAGAGATTCTTTTATTAGATTATTTTACATAGTCTTCAGAGTTTTAGAAAGTTTTTATCTTCCCTAGAAAACGTCGTTAATTTTTGTTGAAGGTGTATTTAAAATTGATATCCTGGTGGTAAACGTTTATAATTCTAGAACTCCAGGAGGCTGAGCCTGGAGAACTGCAAGTTCAAGCCCAGCATGGGCAGTTTCTGTTTTTCCTTTTTTACCTCCTTCCTCCTCATGGGCAAGTCTGTTGGGTGAGATCACCAACAACAGTCACAGTCCGGGCTGACCTCAGCTAGACCTTATCTCAAAGTGAAAGTTTAAAAACAGCTGGACTGAGGTAGCTCCGTGGGAAGGCCCTGGGCTCAGTCGCGAGTGCAGGGGGAAGACAGCGTGAGCCCCGAACATGCGTATTTGAATCTATTGCTGCGTGTTGGAGGAAATGGAGAAATTATTAGATCTAGACCTTTTGTTGACTCTTTCTGTACTACTGGAAATATTAACACAGGCCCCAGGACAGAAGTTGGGAAACCTGTTCTGAAGGGTCGGCTGGTCCTCATTGTGGGCACTGACTGTTCGTGTAGAAGTGAGTTTCTGAGTTGTAAAAGGTGAGTGGGCAGCGCTGCCCCCTCCCGCCTTGCTGCGCAGGTGACGTGAAGTAACGAGTCTGAGGCGGTGGGCAGCGAAGATGCCGATCTCTAGGGTTTCGGCGTTTCTGTCCATTAGGGGAAATGCAAAGACCTAACAGCAGGAAACTCGTACATTCCTGCTGCTCTTCTTCTAAAATTACAAGCCCAGTGTGAACGAGAGCCAAGAGCCGGTGGGCTCCCTCTCTCAGCCCGTTCTTCCCAGATGGCATCCCCACGGTCTGCTTGCTTTAAGGGGAAGAAACCCAAAGCAACAAAAACTTTGTAATGCCTTAAGTTTCTTGTCACTTGCTGAAGTTGTTAGTATTTCTGAACAGCCTCTTATCCTTTTTGAAAGTTTCATTTTGGCATCTAAGAAGGCGTCTGTGAGTAAATCCTCGAACGATGTTGGCACAGTGGGCAGGATGTGGCACGTCCAGCCGAGGCTGAGGAGCAGAGATGGAGGTTGGGGTCCTGGGTGGGTGCTGCCAGTTTTGACGCCATTTATCCTGGTGACTCGGTGTGTGGACAGGCCGTGTGTCCACTATGTCTCTCAGCTTCGCTCCCCTGGCTCACACTGCAGCCTTGCTTCTTACTGCAAAGGGTTTTTTGTTTTGTTTTGTCTTGTTTTAGAGACAGGGTCTTGCTGTATAGTTCAGGCCGGCCCTGAGCTCACTATGGAGCCCAGGCAAGCCTCGAACTCAGCAATCCTCCTGTCTCTGCCTCCCAAGTGCTGGGATGACAGGCGTGAGCCACCATGCCCAGCACTGTGGTATGTGGTACTGATTGCTGGTGGACGTGAGTCACCACACCTGGTATTGTACTGTTGTATGTGGTTACCAGGGATTGAACCAGGAACCTTGGGCCTGCTAGGCAGGCACTGGAACCACTAAGCTAAATCTCTGGCCCATGTAGAGGTATTTTTATAACCCAGGATTCATTCCTTTACAGAATAAGTCACATGTCTGCCACCTGCTAGCAATATGCATCTGAAAACAGACCCCAGCATCCTGAAGTCTTCTGCTGAGAGAGGACCTTTGAAATTTTCTTGCCTAATTTTTGTATTTTAGGCACAGGGATGGAAGCCTAGCCCAGCAGGTGCAAGAAGCCACATGTCGTAAAGATGTAGTCTGATCTGCAGAATTTAGCCCACAGTTCTGCAAGCCATGTTATCTAGGTAGAAAATCAGAGTCTAATGAGCTGCCAGGAATGTGAGGTTAAACAAATTCAAACAGACCTTTAGAGTCCCTAGTATGCTGTGTGTGGGGTGACCTTTCCTAAACTCTCCCGAGTGCTTTGTTAGGTAATCTGGGACCTTCTTTCCAATCCTGCACTCTCAGCCCCACCCAGACCCTGTGTCTGTCATTCCTAACTAACGTCTGCTGAAGCTCAACTAGACTAAAAGGTTTTCCATCTCCTTCCAGTGCCCATGGCAATTTACCAACCGTGTGTGTGTGTGTGTGTGTGTGTGTGTGTGTGTGTATGGACAATAGAAGACTAAACAAAACAGTTTCAGTTTCTTCCCTTTGGCTTGAATTTATCAATATATCCATTCAATAAAATGTTCTTTAATAGACAATGATAATTCAGACAGACATGATTTCTGTTCTCCTGGAGCTTCCAGCCTGGGGTGGGTATTTGAATTAAGTCATTGCCGTGAGGACACTACCTGCGCGACTTGAAGGAAGTAATCCAGCTCCCTCCTGGGCTTCATAAGCTGATGTGAGCAGTGGGTCGGAAGCTTCTGTCAGGATGCAGTCTGTGACCCGAGACCAGCCGGAGCCAGCCAAGCTCCAAATGGATGTGTGGGAGGAGGTGGGGGCTTCCAGACCCTGATGAAAGGTGCCGAGGCTGGAGCACAGCTGGTAGAGGGCAGCAGAGAGGCACAGAAATGAGGCCGGAGGTGGGCATGGCTGGGGAAGTCACCCGGGGCCTAGAGTCATAGTGAGAGAAGGCGGAAGCCTTTGGTGTGGACTCTGCGCTTTGGTCCATCTCTCACAGTGGCAACGCTTATGCGCAGAATGGCCTGTCACTGTCTCCTGTCTGCAGGCTTTGGAAAAGAAAGAACCACCCCCAATGCTGGTGCCACCAGAGTCAGGGACCATGGGCTGGAAAAGGGACCGTGACACTGGCATTGACTGGCCTCTCTTACTATCTCCCTGGGGGAGTAGATACTAGTTCATTTTGGAGTCAGATCAATAGCTCTCTATTGAGAGTCAGAAGCATCATGTGCAGGGACTTTACAGGGCCGTGTGTCACAGCAGTAGTACAGTGGGAAGAACTGGAGACAATATATCTGCCCATGGTAGCAAATGGGTAAGTCAGGCTTATAATCCACCCACCCATCAGAACATTGAAGCGGAAGTGGCTACATTAGGTTTATAATTGTTAACCTAAATTTTAAAGTATACTGCTTAGTGGAACAAATTATAAAACACTACATACACGAATCAAGTTTCCATAAAAATTGAAGAAACACAGACAGTACTACAAGAATTGTATCATAGGGCTGGAGATTTAGCTCAGTGGTTCCAAGTGCCTGCCTGGCAAACACAACTCCCTGGTTCACTTCCCAGTAACCACATACAACAATACCTGGTGTAGTGACTCACGCCCACCAGCATCAGTACCACATAGCACAGTGTCAGACATCGTGGCTCACACCTGTAATCCCAGCACTTGGGAGCCAGAGGCAGGAAGATTGCTAAGTTCAAGGCTTGCCTGGACTCCATAGTGAGTTCAGGGCCAACCTGAACTACAAAGCGAGACCCTGTCATAAAAAGGAAAAAAAATTGTATCATATATAGTAAAAGTATAACAGTATGTCTGCATGGACGTAAGAATGGTTGGTTCTGGAGAGGAAAAGATGAAAAAGGATTGACTATTTTCAGTCATGGTATCTATTATTTTTGTTCTTTTTATATATTTGAATTTTTTTCTAATTTAAGGTAAAATATTTCAAGTGAGCTTCCAAAATCACAATAAAATGCAGCCATGGCCAGTGAGCACCGGCTGACTGTTGGTGAAAGAACCCTGCAGGGACCAATGATGGCCTGGAGTCTGGGTTCCGCCCCCCGGCATGAGCAGAGGAATGTTTGTGACCTTTGAAATTTGAAATGGTCTGTTGGCTTTTCTGCCAAGGTAGAAAGAAAAGGGCCTTTCATGCTGATGAATGAATGATGCGCGAGGCAACTCCAGAAGTGAAGTGTATGTACTTTCTTGACCAGTAGGGAAGTCACTGCACATGGAGAAAGGGCTGCCGGGGTGATGGGCTCAGGCCCTGGCTCTCCCCAGGTGACTGGTAATGGAGGAAGCTCTCCCATGACCTAGGAACACAGCTGTCAGCACAGACTTGTGCCAGATGTCTTTTAGTACCCGTCAGGTGGAAAGGCGGCAGGTGCCAGGCCCACTGGCAAAACCCCAGGGACCTGACCGATGAGCCCAATGCTGTAGCCCTTCATCTGTCCCCGCAGTCTTGCTAGATCTTTCCTCTGTGATGTCACCCTCCCTTTAGATTCTCATCATTTACTTCAGGGTTGTGCACACGCATGTGTGCATGATCATGTGTATACGTGATGGTTCTGTTATTGAACCAGGGCCTTTTCACTGGATTGGATCTATAGCCACTTTATTTTTCATTTTGAGACAGTCTTACATTGTCACTAGGTTGCCTAGGCTGGTCTTGAATTTGCCATCCTCCTGCTTTAGCCTTCCCAGAGTGCTGGGTTTACAGGTGTACACTACCACATCTGGTTATTTGCAACTTTTTTGAAGAAGTGAATTGCTCCATACTTCAAAGCCAGTAATGACCAACTTCTCTTACCAGTTAGAATTATGAAACTGTATACCACTATTTACAGAAACTTTAAAATTTAGAATATCTTGGGGCTGGGGATTTAGCTCACTGGTTCCAGCGCCTGTTTAGCAAACGTGTAAGGCCCCTGGTTCGACTCCAGTAACCACATACAACAGTACCGGATGTGGTGATTCACACCCACCAGCAATCAGTACCACACAACAAAATGCCAGGTGTGGTGGCTCACACCTGTAGTCCCAGCACTTGGGAGGCAGACGCAGGAGGACTGCTGAGTTCGAGGCTTGCCTGGGCTGCTTGGTGAGCTCAGCACCAGCCTGAACTACAAAATGAGACCCTGTCTCAAAAAAAAAAAAAAAATTTAGAATAGCTTTAATTCACAGAAATATAGGAAATTTACTTGTATCCCCATGTTCAGTTTCTTCTATTTTTAATATTTCATATTATCTAGGGATTACTCAAGTCAATTTCTCCCTTATTTTAGGGATGTGGACATACTTGTTCATAGATACAATACTTTGAAGACTTTGCTGGCATTAAAATATAAGGCAAAATTAAGTGATTTTTTTTCATTGATGAAGTGTCCTGAAAATAAAATGAGAATCCTAGGAAAATAATGTAAATCTTGACAAATCACTGGTATAATGGTGCCTGGTACATATAAGTGCTCTACAAACACTTACTGAAAAAAATGGATGAATAAATGCACATGCCGAGATACCATGTGTCCTGTCGAGAATGTTCCTTCTTCAAGCTTTGAAAATAGACCCAGTTGCTCCTCACAGGTGTTGCTTGTTCTGGTTGATCCAGCTTGTAATTTTTCTAGTTCACGGGTTTAAGACATAATTTACTCTCGGCCCTGTTTCCTCTGTTTACTTCAGCCCTTGAGAAGCCCAGCGTGAATGCTAAGGATATATTTGGCAACTTTTCACTCTTTGATATCCTTTTTCTTTAAGACTCAGTGTTTTGCCTCAGGATATAATGAAGCAAAACTAGATGTTGTAGTATCTTGTGGAAAACATTTCACTTTTAGAAGAGGGCCAATGTAGGTTTTTTTTTTTTTTTTTTT
>PVIC010031011.1:0-21568 GCA_004025085.1 Thryonomys swinderianus | reverse complement strand
GGTCTCGCTTTGTAGTTCAGGCTGGCCCTGAGCTCACTATGGAGCCCAGGCAAGCCACCGTGAACTCAGCAATCTTCCTGTCTCTGCCTCCCGAGTGCGGGGATGACAGGCGTGAGCCACCACGTCCGGCACTGTGATATGTGGTATTGATTGTTGGTGGGCGTGTCTCCATGCCCAGCATTATATGTGGTTACCGGGGATCGAACTCAGGACCTTGTGCTTGTGAGGCAGGCACCAGAACCACTGAGCTAACCCTCCAGCCCTTCCGTGAATGTTTTTAAGAAGTGTGAACAAAACTTGGCTGGATCTTACCGCCGAGTCCCAGAAAACAGCAAGGCTCAGGGTTGTGAGAACACTGGGGCGTGTTCCCAGAAAAGCAAATCAGTGGATCTGGTGCTGTGTGAGTCTTGGCTCTTCTAAAATCAAAATGACCAGGGAAAGTAAACACTGTGAAATAATTCAGGAAGCACAGCAGGCAGGACAGCATAACAAAAGGTGCTCATGGAAGAGACCTTCCAGAACTGCTTCAGAAAATGGCGCAAATGATTAAGGGTGTCTCAGAGATGCAGGGAGTAGTTTGAAGATTAATAGCAATCTGTATTTTACTGTCACACATAATTTTAAAATGTAAACTTTCACTGTATGCTTTGATCATCCTCAAGACATGGAGACGGATATACAGAAGCCTTTGTAACTCTGAGGCAGCCTTCATTAAAAATCACATAATAAAACTTACAGATTTAAGAAAGTGAAAACCTTCTGCTGTTATTTATCTGGAATTGTTGGTGTTTAAAGTGTCTTCTACTAAACTCGGAAAAAATAATGAGTAATGAGTAACTTCACAAGTTACAAGTCTGAAGTTGGGAATGAAAGAAAAGATATATGCATCCAAGTAAAAATAAATCATCCTTAGGAGCTGGAGTCTTGACCCCAAATGAAAAGATAAAGAGACAAAGAATGAATACCACTGTAACCATACTTTTGGGAAAAAGGACTATAAAGTGAAATACAGATAAGGCAAGATGCTTTGATTAAATTAGTGGTTAGCTAGGACTTCATAGCAACATGCCAATGCTTATAAAACCAACATGGCTCTGCACTTTTATTTTGTTTTGTTTTATTTTATTTTATTTACTTTATTTTATTTTTTGAGACAGGGTCTCCCTTTGTAGTTCAGGCTGACCCTGAGGTCACTGTGTAGCCCAGGCAAGCCTCCAGCTCAGCAATCCTCCTGCCTCTGCCTCCTGAGTGCTGGGATGACAGGTGTGAACCACTACACCCGGCTAAAAAGACTGTACTTGAAGACACTCCACTGCAACACCTTGTTCTAAATGGTACAAACCTTCAGTGATATGAGACCTAGCGCCACTTCAGATGACTTTGGCCTTTGCAGTTCAGGCAGGTGGCTCTTTAATAGCAAACATTACCTAATTACATGCATATCACACTGTTTTTATCTTGGTTTCTACAAAATTAGTTCCCAGCTTTCAAGGAACCCGTGCCTAAAAGAACGAGTTTGGAGGGGAAAGACGCAGCAGAAAATATACGGATATCCTGGCAAGAGGTGTTGAGGTCTCATTGCTTTTGATTCAAATTCAAGTTTGAGGAAGCTGGGCTCTGTAGCTAGGAAAGTTTTTAGGAAATGGTTTTGATGCAAGTAGTTTTGAGCAGATTGACTTGGCTTAATTCTCAAACGTAGAACATCTTAAATACATAATAATACAGTAATAAGAAAAGAGCTGCATTTAAGAATTTTACCAAGATGTATCCCCAAGAGCTTGCTTAAATACCTGATAATTAAAAAAAAAAATTGGCACATAAAACCAAATTGAGAAGATGTATTGGCTTAGTTACTTTTTTTTATGGCTGAAACACAACACTCAACACTCAGAGGGAGAAGGTTTACTTAGCTCTCCGTTTATGGAGATTTCAGTTCGTTTTCGGCTGGCTCTGAGGCAGGAGGCAGGGCAGGTGGCGCACGGAGGGGCAGTGTGGCCGGCAGAAGGTGGCAAAAGCAACAGGGTGGTGACGGCAGATGTTTGTGTTCCTTGCGTCTTATCCGGGCTACTCAGGGCGGCGGCGCCCACACCCGCCATCCGGGGCCCTTGGCCGTGGCATGGCTCCGGAATCACTGCCAGCCTCGCAGCCCCGCTCCAGCCGTCTCCGACAAAGCCCCACCTGCGACCACGCGAGGCTCTGAAGGGACCTCCGGACACCCGCCAGAACACTTGAAAGTTTTAAGACACACTGGATAATTGTTATTCTTTTATCTTTGTCCTAAGGTAGGTAAAATATGTTTGCGAGGGAATAAATATAAATTGAAGTTCATTACAATGTTACTAAGTGAACAGATATGCCCAAAACATGAAAAGGACATGTTGGGTAAAAAGATTGAGAAGAAAATAAAAAATCTGATTTATTCCATCCACTTTACATGTATAGAAAATGTAGGCTAGTGGAGATTTTTTAAAAAGACGCAGATTTTAATCTTTCCTTTGTATAAGAATTTGTCTCAGTATATGAGCATGTTGAATATTTTCCCATCCTGGAAAGAAAATAATAATAGCCGACCATCACTTGTTGTGTGCCACATGCTAATTCCTTTAAATTCCACTGAGCCTACAAAGTTATTTTCATTTATTCTGGCTTTTTGATGGGAAACTTGACTCCAGGAGGTTAAGTACCTTGTCCAAAGTCACAAAACTAGGAAATACTTTCCTAGGTCAGTAGCCATGCAGGGTGAACTACAACGCCTCTCACCAAGCTGTGCTACTAGGGCTCCTCAGTCGCAGGGACTTGTCTCCCTTCACTTCCGGGTGAAATCACATTATTTCCGGCTCCCTCCTCAGAGCCTGCCTTCCCCTCCTCTGCCACAGCAACTCACACGGCGACCACTGTTGCACGGGCCGTCGCGACATTTATGAATCCCCTTTGGTCCCTATGTTTCTTGAGCTCTGCCACACAGTTCCCATCACAGCAGGCTTCACAATTTCTCCTTTCTTCTTTTTTGGTTGTGTTTTGGCATCAGTTTTCCTTCCCTCCCTCTGTGAAATGTCCTTGCCTGGTGATAGGATTTCACTGACATTGACCTTGACTATTCAAGTTGCCTTATCCATAGAAAATTAACTCGTTGAAGCAAACATGTCCTAAAACGTGTTGGCCTGGTTTGGCCTGCCCTCTTCAGCCCATGCCCAGGTGGATGAGGACAAGGAGGAAACGTGTGGAACAGAGCTGAGTCTAATCCACAGCTGGAGACCTGCCTTGCTGTTCTGAGCTGACTGAAGCAGTCAAACTAGGCTTACAGAATAACCAGGAAGTCAAATGTTTACTCTCTGAAACCTCTGGGACTTCACAGGTTTGACCACCACTTATCAGGAGATGTTGATATGGGCAAGTCATGTGTCTCATGTAAGGCTGTTTTCATGTGTAAAGCTGGAAAAATAATAACATGTGCTTTTCTTGTATTGTCAACAAAATTAAGTGAAATAAGGTATGTGAAGTTATTAGCATAACGACATAGTATAAGTCCAATTATCTCTTGCTTGTGTTTTACTTTACTCTTAAATATGCTACTAGAAAGCTGCTCTAGCTGGCAGCATGCTAATTCCTTTTTATGCAACATGTTACATACACCTCACAAATGAGAAACCTAGAGTTCCTCTCCAGGTTTTCCTTACTCGTTGACCAACCTGCAGCTGAGGTTTTTAAAATTGCATCTCCGCCGGGCGTGGTGGCTCACACCTGTAATCCCAGCACTCAGGAGGCAGACACAGGAGGATTGCTGAGTTCGAAGCTTGCCTAGGCTACATAGTGAGCTCAGAGCCAGCCTGAACTACAAAGCGAGACCCTGTCTCAAAAAAAAAAAAAAGATTGTAAAATTGCATCTCCTCAGTATGTCACCCATCACCTTTCTCCATCGTCAGTACTACTGCCTTCATCAGGTTATCTTCCTGCATGAGTCCCTGATTTAATTAAGAAAATGCCAATAATTTTAAGATCTAGAACCCTACATTCCGAGGTCAGCTCAGTGCTCCACCTATGATCGTTAGACAGCTGTGGACTTCGCCCTGGCCCTCCCGTGGGCCACTTGACCTGCCTTGCTCTCTGACTTGCCACCACCCTGCTTGGCTTTCACGCCCCGATTCCTACTTAGCTGGGATGGCATATTAGAACTGGGTACTATATGAGAAAGTTTCAAATCAGTAAGCCCCAGGACTTCAGACTTAAAGGATCTTTCTTTCTTTCTTTCTTTCTTTCTTTCTTTCTTTCTTTCTTTCTTTCTTTCTTTCTTTCTTTCTTTCTTTCTTTCTTTTTTTCTGTTTTTCATTAATCAGGTTGAAGAATTTTTCCAATGAGTTGAATGAGTTCACAGAGGTTAGGGGCAACCAGGATAAGATTTCTCCCCCCCTTTCCGGAGTCCTGCTCTGGTACTTTCTCATGCTGCTCCCTCTGGTTGTCCATAACTCCTTAGGGTTCCTCGGGTAGCTCCTCTGCCACCGCCATCACAAACCCACAGTGACCTGTCCTACTGCCTTTCTTCTCAGTTCTGTTTCTGTTTGCTTAAACATCAGAAATTGCCCAGATAAATTCAGAGAGCTGTTTTAATGGAAGCCAAAGACTGAGATATTTCTTTCCCCTTTCTTAGAAAAATTTTTATTTCTTTTAAAACATACCTTCTAAATATAACTTGGATTTTGGCAGAGTATAATAGACCATGAAGAAGGATATTTGGGGCAGGTATTTTTCAAAACCCCTAAAATCACTTGAGGGACAGAGCCAGTATCACACAGGACCCAGAGATGGAGAAGCAGTGGTAATAGAAGGTCTAGAACAAGGTGAATAAAGTGTGTGAATATTTGCTCCTGTGGTGGACAGCATTCCTGTGTTTAGTATTGTATCTCCTTTCTAATCACAAACTCTTCTCTGTTTAGTTTCCTCTTTTGGCTTCAAAAAAGAGCAGGCTTCAGAAGAACCATTTTAACATTGAACAGTGAAGGCAGTTTCTACAGTTATTTTCTTTAAATGAAGCATTTTGCTCAACTTAATTACTCTTATTTCCAGACCTGTAATTTATTATTGGCCTTTGCCTATTAATAGCAAGTACAAGTTCTTTACTCTAAAATTCTTATCTTCTCTTTTAATTCAGTTTTTACACTTGGCTAAAATTAATTTTTGATGTTCATATTTATATGTAAATTGTATCAGCAATTATTTTAATGATTATGGAAATGTTCAAAGGAAAAAAATCAAGAAATATCTCATTTTAAAATAGATTCAGCTCTCTGTATTATGGACTAAATATCTTATGTTGATATAACTATAAGACTTCATATATGTAGTTGCTGTTTCAAAAAATTTTGTAGAAAGTATACTGAATCATCTTGATAATGAAAAAATTATCCAGTTTTGCTAGAAAAAAACTGCACACTATTATAATATGCAGGCTATAAAAAGTAAATAACTCAAGTATGTTATAAAGTAATAAATTAAAAATTCATTTATTCTAAACTAATATGCCTATTAATTAAGACCTCTAATAAATTAGCTGTGAAAACTATTTTTACCCATTAAAGGTCAAGAATTAGAAAATTCATTAATTACAAAATTCAGTAATGTCAAAATTTGACAAAGAAAGGTATGTGGAATATGTGACATATTAAATGCATCCTCTGATTGGACTTTATACATAAGTAAGTATTAAGCATATTCAGTATTCAAAATAAAATAAAAGCTTTCCGCCAATCCTTTGGTGAAAGGACTTAGTGTTGAAGAGTTCACTAATTTTCCCAAAGTCTAAGCCTGTTTTCTACTGACAGAATACAAGGAAATAAACAGGGTAGAGGTAGTAGTAACTTTGGCTGATCTTAAAACATGAGCAAACCATCAGAGATCAATCTCTACCCTGTGCACAAAAACTTAAAATTTCACCCTCTACCTTCCTGCTTCAAAGATTCTCACCATGTTCTCTTTAAAATTCTGTGTTTCTATGTCTTCTTTGACATCACCTACTTCCTGCATGGCCCTGATATGGCCCTTTCTTCATAGAGCCTTATTCTTTCCTCTCTTAGTCTGCTGTTTCAGCGTTGATGTTTCCAAAGATTCTATTCTTGCATCTTTTTGCATTTTAGCCTGCATACCCTCTAGGAATTTACTGTAAGCTGAATGCTGATGAGTGACTTAAATCTATATTTCCTGCCCACCTGGCCAAGATCTCACCCTGTATATTGTATTTCCTAATTGAGTCGACCAGTAACTTCCATTACTAGACATGAATCTCATTAACTTTCCCCAAGACTCACTTTTTGCCCTCTATACTGTATTTTAAATAATGGTACCACCATTATCTCAGCTCTGCAAGCTAAATGTGTGGTTATTAAGACTTAATACTTACACTAACTCATTACATTCAGTTAGTTGTTATGTACCACTGATTCTCCATCTTATTTCAAGTGTTTCTCCTTTCTTCTGCTTCCCAATGGCCATGGCTTCACCCTAATTCTGATCATGTCTATTAGTTCAGTCTACTAACCCTTCTCCTTCTTGGACTCTGCTATGTACTTTCTCTTTAGGCAATTTACCATTTACACTCCACTGAGGTGATTTTAATAAACCACGCCTTCACCCAAAGTAAAACTTTCAGGATCTCTGTCACCTTCAGGGAATCTGAAACAATATTTCCTACCACATGCACAGGTGAGAGACTCTAAGAAGCTACTGGTCTACCTTCAACAATTCAATCAAACATTTCTTCTCCTTCCTGAGATGCTCCTTGACCTGCAGATGGAGAGTTAATCACACTCCTATGACAGGGTTGCTTTACTACAAATCTCTGTTGCTGGGTTTATTGTATTTTGCTATGATTTTGTGTCTTCATGACTGCATTGGCTTTGAATTTTGAGCTCTTTGAAGGCTTAGGATATAGCTATTTTTCTCTGTGGTTGGCAGTTTGTAAGTTTTTAGCAGGAAAAAATAGCAATTCCCTCTGGGGACATTATGTAATAATATAAATTATTGTATTTGGAATATAATTGAACAACAGTTTGGAGCAGAAATTGCAGTGGGTTGAAAATGATGGGTAAGAAGCAAGTAGGATGTGAGCCACTGAGGTGCAAACTCAGGAGAATGCTCAAGACCTCCATAGACAGTCTGGGCTCTGCAGAAAGGTGCAGCTGAATTCGCAAGAATTTTATTTGCTCACAAGATGTAAATTCAGAATATTTTCCTAAAAATCTCAATCTCTCCAAATCTTATTGCTGTATACAATCTGAAATACAAATATAAATATATTTTTGTGGCCCCTCCTCTAAGAGTTCTGTGGAGTCTCTGTTTGGTGAAGCACCACCCAGTTCAGCAGGCATAGCTATAAGACTTCCAAAAATAACCTTATCTCTTGATGTTTGAAAATAAGACTAGCAGTAAAGTATGATTTATGAAAATATATCATGAATTTAGAAAACAATGTGCAATGAAAGTGAAAGGTATTCTTTTACTCTAAAATACTCGAGTTATGTTATAAATGTTATATGTTTAAGTGGTTTTACCAGTGTTACTGTTATAACCTGAAAGACAAAAAAACTTTCTTTAATACTCTTACAGTCAAATTGCAGCTATTCTAGAGAGACTTTTTCTATGGTTATTTGTGATGACCTTTATGCTTAAACTTTGAACAATTAAACATCTGGAACCTCAGTGTCTACAGATTTTTTTTTTTTGGACTGGAACTTGAATTCAGGACCCTCACACTGAGCTATATTCCCATCTTCCTTCTTTTCTCTTTCTTTTCTTTTCTTTTCTTTTTAACCTCTTCCTCCTCCTCCTGCTCCTGCTCCTTCTTTGTATTTTGTTTTTACTTTTCAAACAGGATCTTGCCAAGTTACTAAATTACCCAGGCTGGGCTTGAACTATCTGTTTTCTAGTCTCAGCTTCCCAGCTCTAGGATTCTCTGTGTGTGTACCACACTTGAAAGATCTGTTTGTTTAGATGACAGATAGGAACAAAGAATTGTTTTCCTATTTCACATGAAATTTTACATTTTTTAGAAATTTTTTAGTTTGGCTTTTGTGGTGTGTCAAGAACTGAACCCAGCACCTTGCACAAGATAGGCAATTGTTTTACCACTAAGCTACCTCCTCACTCCACTAATTTCTAAGTAAAACAAAATTTTAACAGTTTTTGCCCTAATTTCTAGTTAAGTTGTGTCACAAGATTTAGTAATAATTTCTTTTCAAAATATAATAGTAGGGACATTCATTATTCACAATATATTCTCATGACAAATCAAGTCTAGTTTTATTAACTATTGTGAACAATTGAATACAATATGAAAAGTAAATGATGAGCTTATGAATAATGCAACAGAAGCAAACATAAGATAGATAAATAAATTAGCTGTTTTTCTGGGGCTACTGAGTTTTTCAAAACGTCAACTGACAAAGTAATTTTCAATTTAACTTTAGCTTTTTGTTAGAGAGGAATGCTAATTTTCCATGGCATGATTATGCTTTTACTAATAATGACATTAACTCAGGTATAAATAGAATATTATAGTTCACAAGGTACTTTCATGTGCATGCCCTCAGTTAAAGATGAAAACATTTTCGTGGAGTGTGTGAGACAGATATTGACAGTATTGCTCTCTGAAATAAAAGTCTTATGTCCCTTCCACAGGAGACTGGCCAGGTAGTCATATACTATACCATGTGACCTGTACCAACCAACCAGGCAATAGATGAGCCCTGATCCAAGGGCAGGGAGTTGAAAGACTCTCGTGGACTTTAGAAAAAGCCTAGCACAAAAAGTTTGCCTGGTAGCAGTTGATTATCTCCTTTTAAAAATATGAAAGATATTATGATAGCTAAATCTTGGAAATAGCCCAAACACCCATCAACTGGAGACTGGATAAAGATGTGGTTTTGTCTATAAAATTGAGTATTACTCTGCCTTAAGGAATACTGTTTGAGTCATTTATACTCAAATGGACATACCTTCAGGACATACTCATAACTGAAATAAATAGGTCACAGATATGTAAATACCATATCTATTCTCTGGTATGAGAAACTGAAGATGTTAATGAGTTGTAGACTGTATGATGGATATTGTGAAATAGAAAATATTCAAAGGGAAATGTGGAGGGGTCAGTAATGAGGGGTAAAGAAAAAATGTGATGGTTAAAAAAAGGGAAACAAAGCTTATATACTTAGGTTGGGGGTTGTGAGGTGGATAAGAGAATAGGAAAAAATAAGGACTAAATCATGTCATGTACTGGTAAAAATTCCCAACATTGAGTGTGATCATGATGTGTATATACAATGTACCAATAAAGATAAAAATAAACTAAAAATATATGATAATAGCTTTTGCAAAAGGGAAAGAGATCAAAAGATTGAAGGGGTAAAAACTGAGTTAAGATGTAACAGGTACCAACTGCCCATCATAAATATATTTACCACTTTGCACTGCAAACATGGACAAATAAAAAAATTTTAAACATGAATTGGAAAATACCAAGAATCAAGAAGTTAATAGTGTCAGGTAATGATAAAAGGATGTTTGGAGAAAAGATCCATGAAATGCAACTGTAGTCATAAGGAATCATGGGAAATCAGAATGCTGCAAGAGCAGAGGGAAGGTAAGCAATGAAGAGGAGTTTGGGGTCATAAGAGAGGAGCACAAAGGGCCCCTAAAGCAGTCCTAGTTCTCTTCAAGTCACTTAAGTCTGTTTTCTTGCAATGAAAGGGGATTAATCAGAGTCACAGGTAATCTTATCCCACTTTATAACTTAAGTAACAGAAGCCCAAGAGAATTGAAATCACAAATCTACTCTCACTTGGTCACCAAGTAATTCACTTGGCAGTAGAATTCAAACCTTCTACAACCAAGTCAAATTTTTTTTGCCACTGTTTTCTTAAATCTGAAAGATTATCTGAAACTTTTGGAGAATTTTATAAAATACAGGTTTCCAGGCATTGACTGGGATCTGCTGAATCATAATCTCCAGGGATATAGCTATGGCTTAGTTTCATAAGTTTATGGGAGCTTCTCAATATTATTCTAATGGCTACCCAGATTTTGAACCACATGCAGGACTCGAATGGGTATTTCTAAAGGAACACAAAACTTTCCACATCTGTCTCCTTGCAAAAATCATCTAGAGACCTGCTTCTGAATGAAATACATAGAGAAATGAAGAGAAACGATTTAATATCTTTGAATAAGTACTGTGAAAGTCCAGAAGCCAAGATGTGGCTAAATAATGATTCCTTATAAGGAAAAAAAATTAGAGTTTTGTGGTTACATTTATCAAATGTTCTGCACATTAGCAAGAAGTCCACCAAAGTCTGGTCACACAGACCTGTCATATTAATAGCGTAGATATAAATTTGGAAACTCAGACAAAACAATTCTGAGTTCACAACTGGTTGAATATTTTATGCAAAGTAAATGCTTTCAAGGTTTTAACAACCATACAAATCACCATAAGACTCTATCCATAGTGAGCTAAAATAAAGTATACGTGGCGCATAGAGTCCATGGAACAAGACCCAAAGTGAAAATGCGTTGCCTTGTATTGGGACTTGAGGTTGTTTTTGAGCTCGTGGACAGATGCCTCAGACTGCTTTGCCCCAGTCCCATGAAGTCCACATTTTCTTCTTATGAGGATACATCTGTGAGGATTAATATTGGCTACTTGAGTGGATTAAGGCAGGGCTCGAGATTTGGTAAAGCATAACTCTGGTTATGTCTCTGAAGGATTTTCAAGAGATGATTGGTTTGTGTGAACTGAGTCGGGGAAGACCCACCCTAAACAAGGACAGCCCCATCCATAGAGCAGGGCTCCATAGAGACTGGAAACATGAGAGAAGGGGAGCTTACTCTCTAGCTTTCGCTCCCTTCCCAACTGAGTGTATTCTCTGTGGCTGATTCACATCAGACTTAAGCTTCTTCGGTCTTCAGATAAATCCGTCAAGGAACTTCCAGGACTTGGCTTCAAACAGGGACTACTTCATCATCTTGATGACCAGCCTTTCTTCAGCTTCTGGCTTCTTGAGCTGAGTAGCAACTTGTTCTTCTCGGCTCTAGGATTGTATGAGTCAACCTAGCAAATCCACTTTTGTAATTATATATACTCTACCAGTCGTGTTTCTCTGGAGGATCCCGACTAATATAATCACCTAAGTGTCGTACATAAGAGTGGGAGGATGAGGCCAAGGCTTACATATGCTTATCGACTAGGGTGCACTGAAAGAAGGGGGAAATTTTAATTTTACAAATATTTGAGCTTCTGAGTATGGATGGTCATCCCAGAGAAACCCCAGATGAATATGCAGACACACAGATATAGGTACAGTTACGGGTTTCCTTTTACTCTTGGGATAACAATGAGTTGCCCATGGCCATCCTGCCCATGAGAAATAAGACCAATTAATGGAGAAAAATTTATATTTAAGTAAGGAACACTGGGAACACTTACCTTAGAAATTCTAATCTCCATGCCAGTGTGTGTGGTGGTTAATTTTATGCCAATTTGACATGAGGCAGCCAGATCAAGCATACTGCTGGGTAGCTCTGTGAAGGTGTTTCTAGAAGGCATAAACTCATGGATCTGTGACTCAGTAAAGTATGCGTATATTGTTACTGCAATGCATGTGGAAGCATAGATTCACTGAGAGCCTTCATAGAACAAAAAGGCAGAGAAAGGAGGTAATTTCCCCTTTCCCTTCCTTTTTTCCCCATTGCTTGTATGTTTGAGTTGGGATATCAGACTGTTAGACCAGCAGGTCCTCTGGTTCTAGGACCTTTAGACTGGAATTATATCACTGTCTTTTCTTGATCTCCTCTTGGCCATCAGCCCATTATGGGACTTGTCAGCCTCTGTGAACACGTGTCATTTCCTCGTACGAAATCTTGCCTGTTAGGTAGATCCTGTTGTTCCATTTCCTTTAGAGAATCCTAATTAATCCAGCAGGCCATGATTTCTATTCTACCACGACATGGGTTAACTGCAAAGTAACTTTCACAGTGATCAGGGTTATAAAAGCTATTGCTTCTTATACAGGGCTTTTACTGTCTTTTCTTTGTTTTGATCTTTGCCATTAGTGCAAAGATAATTCTATATATCCTTTTTCTTCCCTCTTCTTTTTCATTACTGCAACTCATGATCTCAAAGGAGGAAACAGCATATTTTTAAAAGTAAAATCTTTAACCACAGGCTATTACACATATTAGTCAGTTTTCTCCTTGCTGATATACAAAATCCAACACAGCTGAAGAGAAGAGGTGTTTAATTTATTCATGATTTCAGTTCATGACCATCTAGTTTAAAGGCAAAGACATCAGTGCAGAAGGGTGTGGTGAAGTAAAGATGCTTAGTTGCTGGTGAGCAGGAAACAGATCGGGAAACAGTGCCAGGGTGGAAGAGGTGAGAGACCAGGCAAAGGCCCTAAGGCCATGCCTGCATGATCTGCTCAGATACCCCTGAGGGCTCCACCAATCCCCATGGAGGATGCCAAAGTCAATCAGATTGTAACTCCACAGCAACCACCGTAGCCAAACAACAAAGAGCAGATTTGTTCTTTAAATTAGATTATAATTTTTATATATGACAGTGTTAAGTAAAAATTCAACAAGATTCTCTGTTATTTGTCAAATGTGGAAATGCCTGTCTGGTATAGAATCACAAAGAGCTAGAATATTTATACTCCTGTCTCCATTCTGCCATACACAGGCTGAGTGGTGCTAGGCAAGTCTCTGACAAAATATGGAATTACTGCTTTCTCCAGGGTTCTTCAGTCTTTATTACTTTAACTCTTATCTCCTCCACACTTGACACCCAGCACTACATTATGTACAGATACAAGTTATCAATGAGGGATGTGATTATAATGTATTCCTAAAATGTACCAATAAACTCAATTTAAAAAAAAACCCACAACCTCACATTTCCACAAAGTCCTCAAAAGAAAGCAAAAGCAAGTGTTACTGGATAAGTTCCTTGTTAAAGTTGCACAAAAGCTAAAATATTCCACTGATCCAGTAGACGCAGTGATTCCCTTAGTGGAAGTGAAAGTGATACTACACAATAACCTCCTTTTCCTTTTCTTTTTAATTGACTTGACTGGTACATTTTATACATACACCATGATCACATTCAGCATTGAGAATTTGTGCCTGAACGTGACAATCTTGATTCTCTTTTTTCTCCCTTTCCACTGCCTTCCCTACATCTCCACCTATAGATAAAATCTTTATTTCCTTTTTGTAATTATCACATTTTTTATTTCCCTTCTTTACTTTCCCCTAATTATTCTTCCCCTTTTACTTTTAACAGTTTCTTCCTATTTTACATTACTCATCATTCATGTTGGCATTCATTTACACCTTTAGTTTTTCAAAACAGAAAAGATACAGTATTTATACATCTGTGTCTTATTTCACTTATGTGTATGTCCTCAAAGTACGTCCATTTGAGTATAAATAACTCAAACTTACTCTTTATGGCTGAATAATACTCCATTTTATTTATTTATTTTTTTAAAAACCCTCATCTTGGCTTGCCTGGGCTACATAGTGGGCTCAGAGCTTGCCTGAACTACAAAGTGAGACCCTTTCTCAAAAAAAAAAAAAAAACCCTCATCTTCTTTATCCAGTCTCCCATTGATGTACATTTGGGCTCTTTCCAAGGTTTAGCTATTACACACTAAGGTGCTATAGCCATGGGTGCACAGATGTTGTTGTGATTTGATTCTTTGAATTATTTCATGTGTATACCTAGCAGGGGAATAGCAGGAACCAATGGGGCCTTGAGTCCTACTTTTTTAAGGTATATCCACACTGAGCTCCCTCATGGTTGCCTCAGTCTCCATTCCCACCAACAGTGGAGAAGGGTTCCTTTCTTCCCACAGCGCCACCAGCATTCGTTGTTGGTTGATTTCTTGATAGCAGCCATGCTTTCTGGAGTGAGATGGAATCTCAGTGTTGTTTTCATCTGCATCTCTCATATGACCATAGGTGATGAACATTTCTTCATGTTTCTTAGCTACATTTACCTCATCTGAAAAATGTCTGTTCATTTCAGATGCCCATTTATGAACTGGGTCTTTAAATTAGGGTGGACTGATTTTTTTAAGTTTTTTACGTACTCTAGATAATAGTCCTTTTTCTGAGAAAGAGCTGGTAAAAATTATTTACCATAATGTAGGTTGCCTTTTTCTCACTGTCGGTGATTTCTCTTGCTGTGCAGAAGCTTTTTAATAGGGTAAGATCTCAATTGTTGATTCTTTCTGCTAGTTCCCATGCTGTTGAGGTTTTGTTCATAAAATCTTTCCCCATGCCAATGCCTCTAAGAGTTTTACTGAAGCTATTTTTTAGCATCGTTAGTATTTCTATTTTAATGTTTAGGTCTCTAATCCACTTTGAGTTTAGTTTGGTACATGGAGAAAGAGATAGATCTACCTTTAATCTTTGGCAAGCTGAGAACCAGTTTGTTGTTGTTGTTGTTTGTTTGTTTGTTTGTTGAGACAGGGTCTCACTTTGTAGTTCAGGCTGTTCCTGAGCTCACTATGTAGCCCAGGCAAGCCTCCAACTCAGCAATCCTCCTGCCTCTGCCTCCCGAGTGCTGGAATTACAGGCATGAGCCACCACGCCCAGTGAAGAAGCAGTTTTTCCAGCACCATTTGTTAAAGAAGCTATTTTGCCTCTATTGAGGGTGTTTGGTCCCTTTGTCAAAGATGAGGTAGCTTAGTATATCTGGAGTTGTTTCTGAATCTTCTAGTCTGTTCCACTGATCCTCAGGTCTGTTTCTTTGCCAGTACAATTGCTGTTTTTATCACAGTGGATTTGTAGCATAGTTTCAGATTGTGGATTATGATACCCCCTGCCATGATCTTGTCTATAATTTTTTTTCTATTGAAAGTCTCTTGTGGTTCTAGATGAATTTTTGGATTATTTTCTCTAGCTCTGTGAAATATACTGTTGGAATTTCAACCTGGATTGCATTGAATTTATATAGTAATTTTGGCAGTATGTACATTTTGATGGTATCGGTTCTTCCTATACAAGAAAAAGGGATTTCTTTCCAATTTCCAATATCCTCTTCGATCTCCTTCTCAGAATGCTGTACAGTTTTCAGAGTAGTGTCCACCCCCTTTGTTAGATTAATTCCTCTGAATTTCTGCTGGATCTGTGCTGATTTATCCCTTTTCATTCCTGATTGCATGGACTTGAGCCTTTCCTTCCTTTGTTTGATAAGGTCGGCTAAGGGTTTGTCAGTTATATTTATCCTCTAAAAAACCAACTGTTCAGTGCTGGGCGTGGTGGCTCACGCCTGTAATCCCAGCACCTGGGAGACAGAGGCAGGAGGATTGTTGAGTTTGGGGCTTGCTTGGGCTACATAGTGAGCTCAAAGCCAGCCTGAACTACAAAGTGATAACCTGTTTCAAAAATAATAATAATAATAATAATAATAAACCTGTTCAATTGGTGATTTTTTTGTATCATCCTCTTAGTTTACATTGCATTAATTTCTGATCTGATCTTTGTAATTTCCTTCCAGTGTAAGCTTTGGATTCCTCTTGCTCTTCTTTTCCTAGTAGTTTGAGGTTAATCATCAGGTTGTTCATTTGAGCTAATTCTGTTTTCCTACTATGGGCATTCACTGCTAGGAATTTCCCTTGTAGAAGTGCTTTCATTGTGTCCTATAAATTCCTGTGTGTTGTATTGGAATTATCATTTAATTGTAGAAATTGTTTAATTTATTCTTTCATTTCTTCCGTGACCTTTGGTTCCTTAGCAAAGTGTTGTTCAGTTTCTATGTGTTTGTGAGGATCTTAGAATTTGTCTTTCTGTTGAGCTCCAATTTCAGTTCTCAGCACTGTGGTCTGACAGTCTATAAGGGATAACTTCAATTCCTTTGCATTTACTTAAACATGCTCAATGAACTAGCATGTGGTCTACTTTGATGAATGATCAATAAGAAGCTGAGAACAATTTATATTCTGACTTTGTGGGGTGAAATACTCTGTAGACATCTATTAAGTCAATTTGTTCAAAAGTTTGGTTCAGCTCAAAATATTTCATTATTGATTTTTTTGTTCAATCTGTTTGTGACAGTAGGGGTATTGAAGTCTCCCACTACCATTGTATTAGTGCTTATTTGGCTTTTCATGTCCATTAATATTCCTTTTATATAGCTGAGTGCACTAAAATTTGGTGCATAAATACTTATGAATCTCATCTCTTTCTTGTAGATTGTTCCCAGTATGAGAATGTAGAGTCCTTCTTTGTCTCTCTTAGTTTTGGTTTGAAATCTATTTTTTCAGCCACTCCTGCTTTTTTTGTGGTTTTCTGCCACGTGGAGAATTGTTTTCCATCCTTTTACTTTCAGTCTATCCATTTCTTTCTGAAATTAAGTGTGTTTCTTTTATAGAGCATATTGCTGGATCTTGCTTCTTAATCCATTCTGCCAGTCTGTGTCCTTTAATTGGGCACACTGAGGCGATTGACATTAATGATTATAACTGACATATACTGACTTAGCCCTTTCATGATGTTTCCTGCTCTTAGCTCTTTTATTCTTTGCTTTCCCCCCCTTTCCACTCAGTTTCTTGCCTTGTGCAATGAGTTTACCTTTCTGGGCCTCATGGAATTGTGACACTCATTGTCATTTCCTAGGATATTGTTTAGACTTTTTTGGAGTGCAGGTTTTATATCCATGAAGTTTCTCAGTTGTTCTTTGTCATGGAAGTATCTTATTTCCCCACTGATTTTGAAGGATAGTTTTGCAGGATATATCAATCTATGTTGAAGATTGTTTTCTTTTAGGATTTGAAATCCTTCACTCCAGGCTCTCCTTGACTTGAGTGCTTGTGTTGAGAAGTTTGCTGTAATTCTGATTGACCTTCCATTGCATTTGATTTGTTTCTTTTCTCTGGCTTGCTTTAGCAATTCATTCTTCTGCTGGGTTTCTGAAATCTTGGTTATTATATGGCTAGATATAGACTTTTCATATCACAGGCACTCAGAGTCCTATATACCTCATTTATCTGTATGTCAAATTATTTCCCTTTTCTTGTGAAGTTTTTGGCCATTATATCTGTGAACACTTTTTTTTCCTGTATCTTTGGCACTGTCTCCTGTTTCTTTACTGACTCCAATCAGTTTTATGCTATTCTTCTTTGCCTCATCTAGTAGCTGCTGGATTGATTTCTTGTGGCCCCTTGCTCTTTTCCATATTTCTTTTCTGTTCGCTAGCTATAATCCTATCTGTGTCTGAGATCCAGTCTTCACATTCACTTATCCTGTTTTTCAGACTTTCATTAGAGTTGTCAACTCCTGGAAATCTCTTTGAAGCTGTGTATCAGATTCAATTACTTTTGTAATCTGAGATTCTATCATGGTCTCATCTCTTTTGATACTGTCTCTGTTTTTATCCAATAAATTATTTCTGATTTCTATTTTACTAGATCCTCTTTTGATACTGGCTCAGTGTTCTGGTGTTTGAGCTTCAGTTTGCTCTATTCCCATTTTTGCTGGTTTCCCCTGTGGTGATGATCTTTGTGCCTGGTTTTTAAATTTTTTTTCTCATTTCTATTCTTTTTTTATTGCTGGTGTTTGGGGTTGAATTCTTGGCCTGCTGTCAACCTCCTCTCTTTTGTCCCCTCACACCAGCCATGAAGGTTTTCATAGGTAAGTTAATTTCTTCATAGCTTGTATTTCTTTATAATTTTGTACTATATTACATTATTTTAATCACTTTTAAATTTTTTTAACTGAATTCTTTATTGGTGCATTTTATATACAGCTCACAATCACACTCAACATTGGAAAATTTGTACTAGTATATGGCATGAGTTAATTCTCATTTTTGCCCATATTCCTACCCACACTATAATCCCCCACCCCCTATTTACGTATACTTTCTTTTTCATTTTAAATTATATTTATTCTTTCCCCTCATTACTTTCCCCTACCACTTACCCTCTGAATATTTCCCATTTCACAAAATCTATCATACACTGTAGAACTCATTTACATCTACAGGTTCTTATACCAAAGAAAAGATACAGTATTTACAAATCTGTGACCTATTTATTTCAGTATTAGTGTGTCCTCAAGGTGTGTTCATTTGCATATAATGACTCAAACTTGTCATTCTTTATGGCAGAGTAATATTGTATTTTTATGGCTAGTTTTGGGTTGAGAAGAAAATCATCTGAGTTTCCATTTTTTGTTAAAAGGTATGTGCTTTTATATACAAATGTTTTGGACTACAAGCATGCTTCCAAAATGAACTTGCTTATAATGTAATGTTTTGCTGTACCAAAATTTTAGAAACCTTCAAGTGACATGAGTAGGCATTTCTTTAAAACAAGACATTCAAGCCTAGCATGGTGGTACATACCTATAATCCCAACACTTGGCATGGTGAGCAGGTGGATCACGGCAAGTTCTAGACCAGCCTGAACTACAAAGTGAGACTGTGTCTACGTCTCCCCCAAATGACAAATAACCAAAAAAATCTATACCAACAATCTTCAATATTACTAACCATTAAGGCAATGCAAATTAAATCCACAATGAGATGTCACCTCACATCAGTTAGAATATCTATTATCAAAATGACAAAAGATAACAAATATCAGGGAGGGTCCAGAGAAAAAAGAACATTTGTACACTGTAGGTGGTAATATAAATTAGTGCAGCCATTGAGGAAATCAGTATGGAGAATCCTCAAAATCCTAGTATAATTATTTTTGAACATTTGGCATTAAGGCATTGACAGTTATGTTGCAATACAGTGTAAAACACAATTTTCACTGGAGAAATTATGCTTTCATATGGCAAGTCTTGTTGACAATATTACTTTGCACTTGCTTGATAATAATAGCCCAAATTGAACAAAATCACATACAGCTTTAGAGAACTCAGGAGGAAATATCATGTATAACATATATAATACTTAGAAGCATGACGAGATTGTTCTTTAAAGCCCAAATGTTACAATTAAATCAATTATGTAAGAAATGTAAGAGAGGTTACTTCTTTGGTGAAGATGGCTTTGTTTTATGCAAATCATTACTTTTAAATTGCTAAAATATATTAAATAATTGAAGTTTTGAATAAAGATATTACTATAAATCTTTAACAAAAGGGGCTTTAAGTATAACTTTGCAGTCCTTGGAATATTTTAAGATATCTCAACTGTTTTTTGGGTTTGGGGGGGGAATTGCTTTTTTTTTTTAGTTTGTTTGTTTGTTTGTTTGTTTGTTTAGTTTTTTTGAGACAGGGTCTTGCTTTGTACTTCAGACTGGACCTGAACTCACTATGTAGCCCAGGCCAGTCTCAAACTCACAGCAATTCTCCTGCCTCTGCCTCCTGAGTGCTGGCATTACAGGGATGAGCCACCACGCTTGGCACTGTGGCATGTGGAACCAGGGATTGAACTCAGAACCTTGCACTTGCCCGGCATACACTGGAACCACTGAACTAAAGCCCTGGCCAAAACAATCTCAACTGTTATTCCCAACTAAAATATGCAGGTGTAATTCCATCAAATTTCTATATGATTGACCTTTTCTCCTCTTTCATTTTCAATCAGAAGATTATATTTTAAAACGTGGTGTTCGAAATTATTGCTACCCTATATTCATCATTTATTCAACGTAAAATTTTTACCTTCATCTAATGGTATGTGATTATATCTTTTTTCACATACAACATAAGTGATATGAAGTTTTATTAGTTGAATGCAAAATGTATGTTTTTCCATATACTTATAAAATGCAGAGTATATCCCATAAAACTCTATTAATGCTGATTAAAATTTAATTTAGTGGTACAAATTTTCCTCAAATCATGTGCACCACTGAATAATCTACCACTTGTTTTTAAATTAAAATAGTACTTCCTAAGTCTTTACTTCTTATTTCTACAATTTACCATACATGCTAGATCAACATATATTAGTAAGTTTGTAAAGTGATCATCAATCTTAAAAATTTAGTTTGAAATTTTTCACATATGGAAAAATGCTAAAGTTTCAAATTAACTTGATAAGAGGTTCAGCAACCCCAGGTCTTCTTTCCATGTGAAATGCTTGATGTGCTTTTCTATGCAAGAGACTCAATTGCTATTAATTCTGAAAAGAAGTAAGCCCTAATAAATATTCTTTTATTCTATATAATATTTTTATTTCAGTTCCCAAATCAAGTATAAAACAGTCAGTATATTAGTTTATAATGAGATTTTGTTATCAAAATACAAAATAGTATTAAAATGCATTTATCACAATTCTATAATAATGAGTAATCACAATGAATGATAATATATTGCTCTTATACCTAATTAAAACTTTACATCATTTCTATTTCTAGTAATGACAAATAGGAACCACAAAACTGAAAGAAAAAAAAAGAAAAGCTAAACAACTCCCAAGTCTATTATGTTTTAATTGAATTTTTTAATTGGTACATTTTATGTACAGCTCACAGTCACACTCAACATTGGGGAATTTGTAGCAGTATATGACACAAATTAATTTTCATTTTTACCCATATCCCTACCCATCCCACAATCCCCCAGCCCCTATTTACATGTTCTTTTTCTTTCCAAATTGTATTTATTCTTGCCCCTCATTACTTTCCCCTACCACATTCCCTTTGAATATTTCTTATTTCACAAAATCTATCCTGCATTCTAGAACTCATTTACATCTACAGGTTCTCATACCAGAGAAAAAATATGGTATTTACATATCTTTGATCTATTTATTTCACTTATTAGTGTATCCTTAAGATGTATCCATTGGCACATAAATGAATGAAACTTGTCATCCTTTATGGCAGAGTAATACTCCATTTTATTCTTTTTAAAAACCACACATTTTCTTTATTCAGTCTCCAGTTGATGGGCATCTGGATTATTTCCAAGACTGGGTTATCACAACCTGAGCTGCTATGAACATGGATATACATATGTCTCTACAATATGATTCTTTTAATTTCTTCGAGCATATTCTGAGCAGGGGAGTAGCAGGTCAAATGGGGCCTCTATTCCTAGTTTTCTGAGGAATCTCCACACTCATTTCCACAATGGTTGCACAAGTCTACAACCCTACCAACAATGGAGAAGAGTTCATTTCTCCCCGCAGCCTCGTCAGCATTTATTGCTGGTTGATTTCATAACAGCAGCCATTCTTTGTGGAGTGAGATGAAATCTCAGTGTTGTTTTCACCTTCATCTCTTGAATGACCAGTGATGTTGAACATTTCTTCATATGCTTCTTGGCTGCTTTGACTTCTGCCTCTGGGAAGTGTCTGTGCATTTCAGATGCCCATTTTTGAATTGAATCTTTAAACTTGGGGGGACCGATTTGTTTAAATTCTCCATATATTCTAGATAGTAGCCCTTTGTCTGAGAAAAAGCCAGTAAAGATATTTTTCCCATGTTGTTGGTTGTCTTTTAGCGATGCCAGTGGTTTCTTTTGCTGTGCAGAAGCTTTTTACTAGGATGAGATCCCATCTGTTGATTTTTTCTGCTACTTCTTGTGCTATAGAGGTTTTGTTCTTAAA
>PVIC010031010.1:0-21581 GCA_004025085.1 Thryonomys swinderianus | reverse complement strand
AAAAAAAAAAAAAACCAAGGGCTGGAGATTTAGCTCCGTGGTTCCGGCGCCTGCCTCGCAAGCGCAAGGTCCTGAGTTCAATCCTGGTAACCATATACAATGCTGGGCGTGGTGATCACACCCACCAGCAATCAGCACCACATACCACAGTGCCGGGCGTGGTGGCTCACGGTTGTAATCCCAGCACTTGGGAGGCAGAGACAGGAGGATTGCTGAGTTCGCGGTGGCTCGCCTGGGCACCATAGCAAGCGCAGGGCCAGCCTGAACTACAAAGCGAGACCCTGTCTCAAAAAAAACCCAAATAAGATTACGGTGTATTTTCATCCATTTTATTCATCAGATCTGGCACCTTGCAACTTCTGGCTGTTCCCTAAAGTCAAAATGACCATGAAAGGTAAAATTTTTTTTTTTTTGAGACAGGGTCTCGCTTTGTAGTTCAGGCCAGCTCTGAGCTCTCTATGTAGCCGAGAGAAGCCTCGAACTCAGCAATCCTCCTGTCTCTGCCTCCCCGAGTGCTGGGAAAACAGGTGTGAGCCACCATGCCCGGCAAAGGTAAACATTTTAAATTGATTCTGGGCTCGGGATGCAGCTCGGTGGTAAAGTGCCTGCCTGGCATGCATAAGGCATTAGGTTCAGTCCACAGCACTGGAAAAAAAAAATTAATCAATTTAAGACATCAAGGTAGTTATGACAATACAAATAACGATATTCGACACTAGTTAAAGAGGGCTTTTAGAACTGCCTCAGAAGGCGCCTCAGGTAAGGGAGTTTGGAGCAAGTGGGACTATTTTAAGAGACATTAATGGTAATATGTCCTTTATTAAAATAAAAAATTTTAAATTTAAATATTTGGCATATGTTTGGATTATACTTTGCATATACATTATGAAAAGGTTAAATCCAGCTAACTAACATATGCTTTGCCTCATTATTATCATTTTTGTGGTGAAAAGTCTTATTGTTTCTCTTTGCATTTTTCAATAATGTAACATATGAGGGCCAGAGATTTAGCTCAGTGGTTCTGGCATCTGCCTAGCAAGTGCAAGGTCCTGAGTTCATTCCCAGTAACCACATACAACAGTACCAGGTGTGGTGACTCACGCCCACCAGAAATACCACATACCACAATGCCAGGAGTGGTGGCTCATGCCTGTAATCTCAGCACTCAGGAGGCAGAGGCAGGAGTGTTGTTGAGTTTGAGGCTTGCCTGGGCTACACAGTGAGCTCAGGGCCATCCTGAACTACAAAGCGAGACCCTGTCTTAGAAAAAAAAATCCACAAAAAAATATAACATATGAGTTGGGGATTGGAGGCACACACCTATAACTCCAGCTACATGCATGACTGTGGCAGGAGGATTGAAAGTTTGAGGCCAGGATTAGGGATTTAGCTCAGTGGCACAGCATCTGCCTGACAAGTGCAAGGTCCTGAGATTAATCCCCACTGCTGGGGGGAAAAAAGGAGAAAGAGAAAGAAACAAAGTTTGAGGCCAGCCTGGGCAACTTAGCAAGACTCGAAAGAAAGAAAAAAAGAGAACTGGGGTTGTAGCTGGGTGGTAGAGGCCTCTGGGTTTGATTCCCAGTATCACAAAAACAAAACGAACCAGTATATAGACATTACCCATAGTCATCATGCTTTACAGTAGGCCCAGAAACCACCACTGTGAACAATTCCTTTCTTGATTTTTTTTCTATCTAGAGTTTTATTGAATATAATCTCCTATTCACACTCATTGTTTCCTAATTCTGTCTCAGGATGAAGGGTACTTGGAAATAAGTATGCAAAACGTAATGACTATAGATTTAACTATCCCAACACACATATACACTTTAAAACATCTCATTGTACACAATAAATACATAACAGTTTTATCTGTCCCATTCCCTAAGCTCACACCAGGGGAGATCCCCATGGAAGTGGCAGAATGGCCATGTCAGCAATGGCTCTGCTGGTCCTGGTGTTGTAACCCGCCAACACTCTGCCCATAGAACATGGGAAGGATTACACTTCAGAGCTCGAAACTCTGAGAGCCGAAGGTAGTATGCCGGTGGGATCCCACACAGATTCCCTCAAAGGGGCTGGGATGAGAGTTCCTACCATGTGAGATCCATCCTGACCCACTCGTGTTTTGCATGGAACTTTCTAGATGAAGCTTTCCTCTGCTGAGGCCTTTCAGGTCTGAGCCATCCCAAAGTGCAGCACCAGCAGAATGCTCTGCTAAGGAGAGGACCGGGGTGGGAATACCTCGCACTGCTCCGGGGCCTCTGAGTTTAGGGTGAACAAGGCCAGCTGGCTGAAAGCAAAGTGATGAGGACAAACCTACTTGCCTGCCATATTCCAATCTGTTCCACCCTCCTGTACCTTCCACAACACGCCCTAGCCCCGCCCTGCTTTGAAGAGTCCGATTTATGGGGGAACCCCTCCCTAAAGTTCCTATGCTTTGCCTGAACCCTGTGCCGCCCTGAGGAACGATTCCAGAGTCATGTCAGGTATTGTAAAGCGCTTGTGCTCTGGCACTTCATTCTCAAAGCATCCCATATATAGACCACTGCCAAGAAAGACCACTGTCAATTTTCCCCACAATAAAAATGAGCAGCAAAATTAGGTCATTTTCCAAGTCCCTTCCCGCTGTGATGTATGAAGTTTTAGTTGTGAGATTTCACAGCCTCCCGTTCCGAAAGCATAGGGCTGGCCAGGCCTTGTTAGGAAGCAGCTTGTCTGTGGTTTGGCACCACTGCCCAGCAGGCATTTATTAAATCAGTGGGATACAGTCCCTGCTGGCCTGGAAGAGAACACTAAGCTCCAAAAACTTCCTGCAGCAGGCCTCCTTTGGAGAGTGCTGCTCAGAGGGGCGAGGAACAAAACCACTTAGATCTTTGGCTGTGCTCCAAGATCCTGTTCACTAGTACTGTTGCCCTGTCTGCACAGAGAAGTAGCGACTGGAAACATCTGGAAGCCTGCTTAAATCCTGGGCGACTTCTCTCTCCTTCTGGGAGTGGCTGTTCTGGACTCCAGTAATCCATGTTGACCTCTGCCAGTGCCCCTTCCCTTCCAATCTTCTGCACCTCATTGGGTAACAACTCTCTAATAAAATCCACATGTGCCCAGCTGGTAATGGCTTCTGGAAAGGCTGTAAGACCTGACACCTGCCCCTGCATTCATTGAGCCTTAGTAGCAAGCAAAAAGAAGGCTAAGACCCAAATCTTGCAGTAAAGCAGTAGTGAAAGGGAGGAGTAGATGGGGATGGGAAAAGAGAAACAGGCAACAGTGATGGGGCTGGAGAAGAGGAGGCAGCTGCAGTGAGGAATGCATAGGTGCAGTGACCCAGCAGCACCCCGGGAGTCTGGGTGTGCCTCATTCCTGGTGACCTCGGGCCTAGTGACAAGGCTTATCACTCTGGGAGGCAGGCCAGAGCGGAGGGCAGAGTGGTCCAGGGGTGCCTGCCTATTTTCTCTCTTGTGACCCGGCCAAAGTTCCTTGGGTTTCTAATTACTTAAGGAAGTATTTACAAGGTACCAACCATATATATGTGCTGGGGAGAGACAGTTTCAGTGAATAAGAAAACTCAATTCCTGTACTCCAGTCCTACTTGTTTGGTAATCCTGTTACAGGCCAGTCCTGGCCAACTCTAAGGGGGATAATGTGGTTGGAGTCCCAGAGGCAGAATGATTTCCCTGGTGGTGTGGGTTTTCTTCCATCCTGACTCCTTACCCTCTAGTTTCTTGGGAGTAGTGTTTGGATACAGGATTCCCTCTATCCAGAGATGAAGGCTAGAGCTCTGATTCACTTTAGCTTTCTTTTCCCACCAGTGGCAAGAATCTAAGAAATGCCCGAGTGTTGTGGCACACGTCTATAAACCCAGCACTCTGGGAGGCTGAGGCAAGAGGATTGGAAGTTGAAACCCAAACTGGACAACTTACTGAGATCCTGTCTCAAAATTTTAAAAAAGGGCTGGAGATTCATCTTACAGCAAAAGCCCTAAGCTCAATTCCCAATTACCCCTCCTCCCTCCAAAAAGAGTCTAAGAAGTAAACACACATATTGGAAAGACAAGCAAGCAGCTTGAGGTTTATTTATACAGTAGAAGAATGTTCTTACTGAGTGTGGCCTTTTAAAAGTAGTTTTTATTCCCTTTTTGTCTTTTCACTCAGCTAAAATTCTTCCTCACTTTCATCTGAGAGCTGTACATTGGTTTCACAAACATATTCCCTCTTGGCTACAACAAACCAGCTCAGTGCCTTTCACCACTAAATCGAGGGTAGGTGAATCTCAGAAGGCCCCAAAGACGCCAAAGAAGAAAGTGTCTACTCCGGTCAGCTCAGGATGCTGCGGAGCAGAGAAACTGGTGTCCTTCTTGGAATGCTGCCTTCATATCCTCGAACTGAGCCAACTGGCAGGCCTCTTCCAGCCCCAGCCAGCGGTAGGCCTGGTGCTCGTGGGAGAGGCGGATTTCCACGTCGTAGTCCTTCACCTCTGCCAGCCAATAAATGACTGTTTTAGGCTTCCCTCTGGCCACATAATTGAGCTCCTTTCTGAACCCCTCAATGATGGTCAGCTGGGCTGCTTCTATGCCTGCTTCCTCCCTTGTCTCCCTCAGGGCTGTTTCTAAGTCATTCTCTCCCGGGTCCACATGGCCTGGTTAGGAGAAAGGAAAATGAAAAGGAAGTTGTCAACAATTTCTAGTGCTGGTCGTTTTCAGGCTACATGATTTAATGATAGGTTCTTTGATAATTTTTCTAGGAGGCTTGGCTTAAAGGACATTTGGAGGTTGGCATTGTCCTACTTGGGCTGGTAAGAGATGCAAGACAGGTAGTGTCTGGCTCCTGGGGTCTGAGCAATCCCCCTTCCCACCCCATTTTTCTCTGTGGAGAGTGAAACAGACTGTGTGTTTGGCAAGTCAGGTTTAGAACACTGCTTTCCGTGGAAAGTGAGATGGCCTCCCTCGGCCTTCTGCTTTCTCTGTTCCTCCATTGCTCTGAGGGACCACTTTTCCCTAGGAGACCTCAGGCAAGTTTTCCAAGGAGTGGCAGTTCCTCCTTGGAGGACTCACTAAAGGCAAGGACTCACTAAACAGGGAGCACTACACTTACAATCCAGTGAGGACTTAACACCCTGAAGTCTCAAAACCCTTATGCGGCTACACCAGCAGCTGTTTCCAAGTAGCCATCGAGACTTCTTCCAAATTGTTTTCATCTTTCTAACTGAGCAAGGCCAGATTTCAGTTTCATAGAGAAAATCCTGGTGGGAACGTAGACTAAGGACAAGTTGAGAGCCAGTTCTAAGACAATTTGGCAGCCAATAGCTGCCAAGAAATGCTGGGGGAGAACTTGAAGTTCTGCAGACTGGGGCAGCCCTCAGCTTTACTTCTAGGCCTTTCCCACAATTTCTCAGCTTGCCCAAAGGGGCCCAAAAGCTCTGGGGAGGAAGGGTTTCTCTGTCTACTCGTGGCTCTGGCAGGCACTGGAGGCCTCTTGGTTCAGGAGGTCCTGGGGAGCAGGAACCTTCACTGTTCCCTTCTTCGTTTGGAGATGGAGCTGTATCGTACCAGTCCTTTTCCCAGAAGCCCACATAGAGATGATCTAATGCAGCTGCTGCTACACAGAACACCAGGAACTTAGCATTTAAAGAACTCATTGTGCTGGCCGTGGTGATAAATGCTGCAATCCCAGCACCGGTTACTGAGACCAGCTTGAACTACCCTGTCTCAGTCTGTCTCAGAGCACACTCCTCCCACACATCTGATTAGTTTTTTGCCCATCAATGGTAACTTTTCCCTAAGCTCGAGCAAGAAATGATTAGAAGTTCTTTTGCATCTTCTAGTGAGAGGACCCATGCAGTGTGACCTGGGTGATCAGGAGATAAGTGTGAATATTCCTATTCATAGTATTTATGACACTTGTCTCTTCTTCACCTTTTTTCTCCCTAATGTACCTCAATGTGCAAAAATTTGTTTACTGTTCCCATTTCTTTTCCTTCTGACTCTATAACCTCTTCTACCCTTCCCCACTCCAGTCCTGCTCCCTTTTCTGTGTGGGGACCTTGTACTCTGGGCTCCTCATCCCAGCAAGTGCCAGAGCCAGTCTGCCCTTGCCTGGTGGGATGAGCCCAACGGCCTTGGCCAAGAATGGCTTCTTTTTCCCAATTCTCCCTATGTGCCCTAGTTTCTTTCAGGACCACCTGAAAGAATCTTACTTTTTTTTTTTTTTAAAGGGGGGACAGTTTTGAGACAGGGACTCACTATGTAGTTCAGGCTGGCCTTTAATTCGCTATGCAGTCCAGGCTGGCCTCAAATGAATTCACAGCAATCATCCTGCCTCAGCCCCAGTGTGCTGGGATTACAGGAATGCACCACCATATCCAGCTCTAGCTCACTCCTGACAGGAATGTGGGTGAAGGAAGACCAGCCAGCTAACACACAGATCCTTGCCTGTCCCAGACCACTAGTCTTCACTGTCTTGCATTCTGGAGACCACACAGGTGCTGAGTGATGGACCCGGAACACAGATGTCCAGCCAAGCTGCAATTCTGAGGTCTCTATAGTCTTGACAGCTCCTATTCCTTACTCCTTCTCTCCTGCCAGTCCGCAGAAGAGCCTGTTATCAGGAAACCCACCCTATCCATCCTTCTAACTCCAAATATAAGGATGTTTAGAAATATTCTAGAACTCTTATTATTTGGCTGTCTAGTTCAGAAGAGAACCCTAGTGATAGAGATACTGAACAAAAAGTCAAAGGAACATAATCAAATGATATCTGAGACATGTCTGGAAGAAAACTTGGGATTTTTGAGCCAAATCCTTTCACAGAGGAAAAACTCAAAGCCCACAGAGGTGGGCAGAGTTCAGTCATGACTCCACCTCGACATCCTCAATTTCTTCTCCTCACTCATTCACCATAAAAGCTGAATGATACAAATATACCAGTTGGTGAATGATACAAATATACCAGTTGCTGCTTCTGCCATGGGACTCACTCATAAAACTCTATTTCCAGCTCTGCTCTATAGACCTTGGTTGTAGAAAGGACCAGGTGTTACTGCCTACACCGCACCTTCCTCTATTGTTTGTTTTTTTGGTACTGAGGATTGAACTTGGGACCTTGAGCTGTTGAGGCAGGTGCTGGAACCACTGAGCTAAATCCCCAGAACCACACCCTCCTAATGAACAGCCACTCGGAAAAAAACCTTTTAAGGGGTCTGGCTGAGTGGATTTCTTTTTTGTTGCTATTACTGTTTTTGTTTTTTGAGATAGGGTCTTGCTATGTAGTTCAGACTGGCTTTTAACTCACTAGGTAGTCTAGGCTGGCCTCAAACTTGAAGTAATCCTGCTGCCTCAGCCTCCCCAGTGCTGGGATTACAGGTGTGCCACCATGCCTGGCACAGGGTGGATTTCTGAGCAATGCTTGGCATTTCTCCAAGATGCAGCCCCTCTGGCCTCACACCTTTGGGAGGAGTCCAGTGATGAATGCCATCTGATGCCTGTAGCAGAAGAAACTGAATTGTACTGTTGTCCAGCTTAGGAACAAGGTGTCTTCGGAAGATGATCAAGCCACATGCTCTCAGGGCCATGGTTTATCTAAGAATTTAACACAGAGGGATACTGGTAAGTTACACAAAACAAGAGTATCTACCCTGGGGAGTAGTAGCATTCTGATACTGGACAGCAGCATCCACTAGCTAACAGTGACCTCCTAATCCACAGAAAACGAAAGCCAAAAGCCAGGGGAGGGAATCTAGAAATCAGAGACAAGACCCTTGTGTGTAGCTGCAGGACCTTGGCAACTACCCTCAGTCAATGTAGTTTCTACCCTAGTCCTTCAGGTCTCCCGTAAAACACAGTAGTGTGTATCTATTATAAAATTTTGATCTTTGAAGTAAACCTATGACCTACATCTTGAGACCCTGAAACAGTGGGGTTTCTAATGATTTAGTGTACCAAAAACTCTCGGTTGACATTTTAGTATTTTATTTTATCCATGATTTGTTTTGTTGGGTTTTTAAATTGTTATCTTTGTTATTTTGAGATGTTGGTGATTGAACCCAGGGCTTTAGCACATGCAAGGCAAGTGCTTTATATCTCTGTGCTGTATTACATCCCAGCCCTGGTTTTTTTTTGTTTTGTTTTGTTTTGCTTTTTGGAGACAGGGTCTTGCTTTGTAGTTCAGGCTGGCCCTGAGCTCACTATGGTGCCCAGGCAGGCCGCCGCGAACTCAGCAATCCTCCTATCTCTGCCTCCCGAGTGCTGGGATTACAGGCGTGAGCCACCGCGCCCAGCATTATATGTGGTAACCGGGGATCGAACTCAGGTCCTTACGCTTGCGAGGCAGGCGCCGGAACCACTGAGCTAACCCTCCGGCCCCATCCCAGCCCTGGTTTTGTTTTTTTGAGGCAGGGTATCATTATGTAGCCCAGGCTGACTTTGAACTCATGATCCTCCTGCTTCAAATTTACCAAGTGCTGGGGTAACAAATTTGTACCACCTGGCCCAGTTATCCAGGCTTTTTAATTGTCAGACATTCACATGGTCCAGATCCATAAAATTCAAACAGGCAGAAGTGGAAAGCCTCTTTTCCACTCAGCAGAAGAAACTGACACAGTGGCCAAAAGCATGAATCTGGAGCCTGGTTTTGGGTTCTAGTTCTGGCCCTCACTGACTGTGGGCTCCTCCTGTTCATCAGTTTCCTCCTCTATAGGATGGGATGATAATCTTCTACCTGAAAGAGGTTACTGTGAGGACTACTTGATTTAATTATTTTTTTCTTTTTCTGAGACAGGGTCTCGCTTTGTAGTTCAGGCTGGCTCTGAGCTCACTATGTAGCCCAGGCAAGCCTCGAACTCAGCAATCCTCCTGCCTCTGCCTCCTGAGTGCTGGGATTACAGCATGAGCCACCACAACCAGCATTGTGGGATGTGGTACTGATTGCTGGTGGGCTTGAGTCACCATGCCCAAAATCATTGTATGTGGTTACCGGGATCAAACCAGGGAACTTGTGTTTGCTAGGCAGGTGGCGGAACCACTGAACTAAATCTCCGGCCCCATTTTCTCATTTTTTGGGACAGCATTAGACCAAAGAAACTTTGGGCCTCTTGCTACCCAAGTAGTCTACCAATGAGCTACATCTCCAACCCTTCTTAAATTATTTTATTGATTGATTGATTGCAGTACTGGGGATCAAATACGGGCCCTTGTGCATCCAAGGTTGGCATGGTCCAAGGTTGGCATGGTCCAAGGTTGGCATGGTACCATTCGAGCTAAATCCCCAGCCCCCTTTAAATTATTTTTGAGACAGGGTCAAAGTTGCAAACCTCCTGCCTTTGCATACAGCTAGGATTACAAGTGTTCACAACTCTGCCTGAGATTTCTGTATGTGCAGAACAACATACCTCATTAATAGTGGTTTCTGAGATTATTGGGAAACTTTTATTTTCTATTCCATATATTTCAGTATTATTTGGAATTTTACAAAGAACATTAACTTTATAATCTGCCAGTACAATAAAGATTTTCCTCCCAACACTAGAGAAACTGAGGCAGAAGGATCAACACAAGTTCAAGGGCAGACTAAATTGCTTAGTGAGACACGGTCTCAAAAACAAAAAAGGGGGGCCGGAGGGTTAGCTTAGTGGTTCCGGTGCCTGCCTCGCAAGTGCAAAGTCCTGAGTGCGATCCCGGTAACCACATACAATGCTGGGCGTGGAGACTCACGCCCACCAGCAATCAATACCACATACCACAGTGCCGGGCGTGGTGGCTCACGCCTGTCATCCCAGCACTCGGTAGGCAGAGACTGGTGGATTGCTGAGTTCCAGGCTTGCCTGGGCTACATAGTGAGCTCAGAGCCAGCCTGAACTACAAAGCGAGACCCTGTCTCAAAAAAAAAAAAGGGGGGGGGGCGCCAGGGATTTAGTTCAGTGGTTCTGGCGTCTGCCTGGCAAACTCAAGGTCCCGAGTTCGATCCCTGGTACCACATACCACAATGCCGGGCATGGTGTCTCATGCTTGTAATCCCAGCACTCAGGAGGCAGAGGCAGAAGGACTGCGTTACTTCAAGGCTAACTTGGGCTACATAGTGAGCTCAGGGCCAGCCTGAACTACAAGCAAGACCCTATCTCAAAAACCTAAAATACGGGGGCCGGAGGGTTAGCTCAGTGGTTCTGGCGCCTGCCTCGCAAGCGCAAGGTCCTAAGTTTGATCCCCGGTAACCACATATAATGCTGGGCGTGGAGACACGCCCACCAACAATCAACACCGCGCATACCACAATGCCATCGTGGTGGCTCACGCCTGTAATTCCAACACTCGGGAGGCAGAGATAGGAGGATTGCTGAGTTCGCGGTGGCTTGCCTGGGCACCATAGTGAGCTCAGGGCCAGCCTGAACTACAAAGCGAGACCCTGTCTCAAAAGCAAAAAAAAAAAAAAACCTAAAAAACCAAACAAAAACCTGAAAAAAGAAATCCATTTTTTTAAAAAGTCAGTAGCAACAATAAAGAAAGACAAAGATGGAAGGAAAGTTAAGGAAGTAAGACGGTGGGTCATGTAGCTCAGTGGCACTGTGTACCTACCTAGCAAACTCTGACTTGGATTCCCAGTACCAAACAAAACTCATCTTCTGTCATGTACTCAAAGTAAACAAAAATAAGGAAGATTTTTTACTTAAGGGTCTGATACAGAAACATTCATATCCTTCAATGTCATTCATCCATTCGCTCAATAAATATTGAGCACCTACTACATTCAGTCAGCCCTCAGTATTCAGGGACATTGCTTCCAGGACCCCCGGAAGAAACCAAAATCTACAGACATTCAAGTCTCTTATGTAAAATAGCCTAATATTTGCATATATCCTACACATCCTCTTGCATATTTTAGGTCCTCTCCAGATTACTTATAATATCTAGTACAATGTAAATGCTAAGTAAGTAGTTGTTAACACTATGTTATTTAGGGAATAACCACAAAAAAGGTCTGTACAGATAGATGTTCAGTACAAATGCAGGTTTGGGTTTTTTTTTAGCATTTTTCCATCTGCGGTTGGTTGTATCTGTCCTACTAAACTTTGTGCTACGCCTTTGCCCTCAGGCAGCTAATAATTTCATGGGAGAGGCAAACTAATCAAACACATTTAAAAGTAATTACAAGGGCCAGAGATTTAGCTCAGTGGTTCCAGCACCTGCCTTGCAAGCACAAGGCCCTGAGTTCGATCCAGTCACCACATACAGTGTTGGGCGTGGAGACTCACGCCCACCAGCAATCAGTACCACAGACCACAGTGCCGGGCGTGGTGGCTCATGCCTGTAATACCAGCACTCGGGAGGCAGAGGGAGGAGGATTGCTGAGTTCGCGGCAGCTTGCCTGGGCTACATAGTGAGCTGAGGGCCAGCCTAAACTACAAAGTGAGACCCCGTCTCAAAAAAAAAAAGTAATTACCACAAGATACTGCTACAGAGGAAAACATGGGATGAGAAGCCTAACTTTATCTAAGGGATGTGCAAGCCTTCCTGAAATAAAGGCTATTTGAGCACAGGAGTAAAGGAGTAAAGGATGAGTCAAGGTTAAGTCGGTAAAGGGAAAGAGGGGAGAGTGTGATTCTAGTAGAGGGGACAGCACAGGCCAATGTCCTACCATAGGACGATGAAAGCAAATGAAAGCCAGGAATCTTAAATAGAGAGAAGGCCTGGGAGAGCAGTGCAGCCAGCACAAGTCCCTTACCAGGCCAGCAGGGGTAAGAAGCTGGGCTCAGCAACAGCAGAGCTCATGCAGAGGGGGCTGCTGCCCTCCATAGTACTATTTTTGGTGCTATTAGAGATGAAATTGAGGTGACAAAGGCATAAACTGAAATCTGTTTCAGGACAATTCTCAGGACTGACCAGAGTTAATTTATGGAAAAGCAATTTCTCACCAGAAAACCAAACATCCAACACCAGGACCTTTCCAAACTTTCTTTTCTGGGGCTTGATCCCAGAATCCCATGTATGTGAGGCAAGTGCCCTGCCGGCAAGCTAAATCTGTAACCCTACTTAGCTTCCTAAATCTGTAAAATGCATGTTTTAGTTTTTAGGTTGGTTTTTTTTTTTCCCCCCGAGACAGAGTTTCACTGTGCAGTTCTATCTAGCCTGGAACTCACTGTGTAGCTCAGGCTGCCTTGAACTTGTGCTGTTCATCTGCCTTAGCCTTGTGAGTACTGGGTTTATAAGAGTAAATCACTACACCTTGCAAAAAGCATTTTTAAGGACTGAAAATGAACTCAAACGAGGGGTTTTGAAACGTCTCTGCTAGTGATGGTGAGCCTTTTAGAGCTTTCAGTGATAACAAACAGCTCACTGTGGCACCCGTGCCATAGGTTCCCCACTGTTGCCCTGCACTTTCTTCAGCTGCTGGTAGAAGAGGAAGCTAGAATATTCCTTGAGGAAGGTAGTCTGATAATAATTATCAAAACAAAACGGACATCTTTTTAGACCTAGCAATTCCATTTCCAGAAGTTTTCATATAGAAATACATACTTAAGATATATACACAAGTGCTTGCTTTGGCAGCACATATACTAAAATTGGAAAGATATATACACAAGGCAAGGGACCAGAGATTTAGCTTAGTGGTCCCACACACAGCCTCATAAGAGCAAAGCCATGAGTTTAATCCCTGGTACCACAAACAAAGAAACAAACAAAACATAAAGAAATAAGATGTACACATAAGGATGATTGCTGTAACTCTTTTGTAATATTGAAAAGAAAAGCAGAAACACCTATCTATAATAGAATCATTCAAGTACAGTAAATCCATAAGATAAAATATTGTGAAGCCATTAAAAATGAAGAACTAAATGTGCTGCTTGTTAGAAAAGATAGTCAGACATTTTAAATGAAAACAAGTATGCTTCAGAATAATATGTATAATGAGATCTTTTTTGAGTTAAAAATTCATATGTGAGTTTAAAATTCATATGTAAAACGGTAGTAGGCACTTATTAAACACTATGTTCTATTTTTCTGGACTCTTTATTTATACTGAAAACTTTTTCCATTGTAAAAACCAAAAGGAAGCACTCTGTCACAAGAGAACTGGAGATCAATGTTTATAAGTTTAGGGTTCCGAGACTAAAGTGCACAGTGCCTTGCCTAAGACAGGAAGCTGGAACATCTCTCTACCCTCTACTACCGTCATTCTAGTATGAAAAAATAAACCTGCCTGCTAGAGACAAGAATGTTAGGCTATGGGTGGCCACTTGGAGTCACAGGTGAGTGGACACCATGTCAATATTCTCCTATGCAGCAAGAAGTAGAGGTGAGGGGAGAACTGTACAGTTGTGACAAGGGTACACCCTAGCAAGAATGTGTCTCGGTGGATGTCACTAGAGATGACTGTATCTAAGAACTAAATCAGCCTAAGGTTCATCTCATGGAACCAGAAAACCTAGAATGAGAAATTCATCATCCATTGTGTTACAGGCCATTGAAAGGATAAGCCTTCAAGAAAGTCAGAACTCCTTACTCCCTTTCAATTGCCTGCCTTAAGCCAGTTGTTTACTAGAATTTCTCCCTCCTCCATGCATACTACTCAGGAACCTTCCTAGTTATCTCTCTCTCAGTTGCTACCTTCTCTATGCAGCTTTCCGGTTTCTAATCACATCACAAATTTCTACTACAGTGTTCAATCCGAGAAGCAGAAGGCTATTAAGTGGCCGACCAGTGTCAAAGTATATGCACTGCCACTGTGCCTTACACCTGTTCTGTCCCTCAGTGTAACAGCTCCTACTGTTATGGCAAAAGGGAGTTGAAAGCACTTGAGAGACACAGGAACTTGGGTAAAAGAAAGAAGTTTATTTGCTAGTGAAGGTCAGCCACAAGGGAAACGAGTCTCACTGAGGCTGACTGACCCCATCCCAATTTTGCAACGGGGAGGTGACATACTGATTTATAATCCTAGGTTTTACAGATTTGCTCCCAGGACCTTATCACTTTCCATGGTTACAAATAGTTACCAGTAGTTTAGTGAGTAGGGGGAGGAAGCTGAGCAGAAGGTTGGGAGGTTACAATCTACTACACACAGGTGTGCTGAGAGTTACAGAGATCTTTTAAGTGGGGGTCACTTAACATCACAAAGCAACTAGAGGACCCAGGCTCCACAGGGTAAACAAATGGCTAATTAAATCAAAGGCTACTATTATTTACAGTTTTATCTCTGCAACATATTGTGAGGGAGGGCCGGCCAGCTTGGGTCCTGGCTATCGCCATTAGGTTTCCCATGACACTACTTAGGTTAGCTTTCTCAGCCTTACACAAAATTTTCTTCTGGTCAGTTCAGGAACTGGCCTGGAAAGAAATCCTAGGAAACACAGATCCAGCTTAGTTCAAGTGACACAGAACAAAGCCATCATAAGCATGCGTACCTGCACAGTAAATCTGTTGGTACCTGCAGCAGGGAAGAGCTAGACTATGAGCTGTTTCCTTGGGACCCAGCACAGCAGCTCTAAACAGATGTTCACAGACTCACAGAATGCTCTTCCTACCTCCCACTTAAACAAATGTTTGAATACGTTCTGGGGCCCTGGGAAATAGCTCAGTGTTTTCCTGAAGAGTTCCATTTACATAAAAGTCAATGGAGCTATTGTTGGGGGTTTTCTGAAGACCAGGGAGCTGAAACTGTCCGGGTGTTTGAGAGCAACCAGCTCTGACACAGATTCCAAGTGGATTCAAACCTCAGGGGGTTAAAGAACACAGCATCCAATATGCAAATATGCCTGCAGCCAGGATTGTGGAGGTGAGAACTCTAGGCTGACAGCAGGCAATTCACACTTCAGAGAAGTGGCAGAGTGCCTGAGGTGGTTAGAAAAAAACCTGAACAAAAAACCCCTTCAATGTCATCAGAAGGTTCCAGAAACTGAAGAGAAGTGTTCTTGGCTTTCTCTATAAGATAGAATTCTCTTACAGCCTAGGAGGTTCAGGACTTTGGTGCCAAAAAGAATTTAGAGATAAATTGTTACACTGATGTGTTCCAATTTATCAAAAATTAATCAGAGTGCTACTGCAAGCACAATTCAACCCCAAAAGCTATTGTAAATATACATTTATTTATTTACTTACTTACGCAGTACCAAGGACTGAACCCAGTGCCTTAAGCATTGTAGGCAAGTGTACTAACTACCACTGAGCTATACCTGTAGTCTCACAAATACATCTTTAGATACAGAAAGAGCTCCCCAAAGCCTCTTCCTAACTTGTTTTTCATAATTTAAATCCCTCTAAGGGTTGGCAGTGTGTCACATCACCATGAACAGAGCATGAACAGACCACCAATACTGTATCAACTACACTGTGCAAGTGTTTTAAACTATTGTTCTAATGCTCAAGACAACCCTTCAAGACAAGCATTAACTCCAGTTTATGAGGAAACTGCTCTAATAACAAAGGTTAAAATACTCATCCAAGGCAATTATTTGAATCCAAATAAGTCTATCTTCAAAGTCCATATATAATTTTCCTTTCCCAGCTCTGTTCACTGTGAAAGACTAGGGGCACAAATGGGCCTGAAAGACACACAAATGACTTATAAAATCACTTTCAGTTTCAAAATTTCTAGTCAATAATTGTCTGGAGGTTAAGCTGTCTAGCTAGAATCCTTTCCACTAACAGGTTTTAGATGGGAAGAGGGAACAGTATATGAAAGTCCTGGTGCTTTGGAGTGGACAAAATAGCCTAAGGCCACTAAAAGTGCCTATCTTGACAAAGGTTTCTGTTTCCACTGCCCTTTTCTGGGAACTGGGAGTCTAAAACTACATGTTCAAAGCCACGCCCAATAGCCTAGGGATCAAAAGCACCAAAATAGCAGAAACAGTATTTATCTATTTATTTACTTTTTTTGCTATGTAGTTCTGCTATCCTTGAACTCACAATGTAGACAGGCTGGCCTCAAACTTAATGGCTATCTTCCTGCCTAAACCTTCCAAAGCCTGGGATTACACTCATGTGCTACTACATCTCACCTGGACAGTCTTGATACTGGCCTTGGACAAGCACACAGACAGCTAACATAAGCCCTGGCGTCCAAAAAGTCTGCTCAGGCCACTTCACTCTGAGGAGGAAGGTCAACTCAGGGCAGAGTGATTCCTTCGCTCTCCATTACTTCCCACTTCATAATTATCTTTCCAGTTAGCCAGTTTCCTTCTCCTCTTTTGGAATGGGCTGCAATGAGACACTTGTAAGTTCTATCTTGTAAAAATGACAATAAAGAGAGGGAAAGAAAAAAGAAATTTAAAAATAAGACCCCCATTATAAAATTGAGACAAGGAGAATAGCCTATCAACTGCACCTATCCTTGGATATCTGCTAATCCTTTCTAACAGAAACCAAGCTGCTGAGTCATTTTACAATCTTTGCTACTTGGCTAAGGAAGGAAACAGGAATTTCACTTGTAATGGCATATTGGATTCTAGGATGAGACCAAAGTCAGACAAGGTTGGATAAAAATTGTTCTCAGGGAAGATTTGTTAAGTGGCCTGTTAGTGCCATCTGCTGTTCAATTTTGGGAAGCAAACTTAGGGCATTCTAATATTAGAAGATAAGTATTCCTTCATTCATTTAACGTCTTCCAATTCTTCCTGTACAACAGTGTGACAGGATTAAAGAATAGATATGAAATTAATTCTACAAAGCCCAATGGCAATGTGATAGTATTGAAGGGTATATATGAAGTAAAATTCTACAAAAACTTGACATTCTAGAGGTTCAGTTTAGTAAAAGTAGAAAACATTCAGACAGATAAGTTACTGTGTGTTTTGTGCATCATAAGGAGACATGAAAGATGAAGCAATAGTGAAGAGACATCTTAAGTCAAAGGAGTTCCTCAGAACGATCTTATAAGTTGGCTAGGAGTTTACCAGGAAAAATAAAGATGGAAACAAGAGGTACTCTAGATAAAAGGAAGAGTATGTAAAAAGACTCTCAAGCACAAAATGAGATCCCATTGGTAAAGTTTAATTTATGTTCTGTAGCCAATGAGACCTTTGAGCAGATTTAGGCAGGGCTATAATGTGGACAACTTTTTTTTTTTTTAACACAGTTTTGCTTTGTAATTCAGGCTGACCCTCAGCTTACTATGTAGCCCAAGCAAGCCTTGAACTCAGCAATCCTCCTGCTTCTGCTTCCCTAGTACTGGGATTATAGGCTTGAGCCACAACACCTGGCACTGTGGTATATGGTACCGTTTGCTGGTGGGCATGAGTCACCATGCCTGGTATTATTGTATGTGGTTACCGGGGATTGAACCAGGGAACTTGCACTTGCTAGGCAGGTGCCAGAACCACTGAACTAAATCTCTGGCCCAACCTTTATTTTTTTTTTAAGAAGGCCATATGGAGACCAAACTCAGGGTTTTTGCACTGAGCTACACCCCCGCCCTTCTTTTTTTCTTTTTCAGACATGATCTCACTATGTAGTTTAAGCTGCACTGAACTTACATACTACATACTTACATACTATGTATGAACTTATAATGACCTCGACACTCAGACACTCAAGTGATCCTCCTGCTTCAGCCTCCTGAGTGCTGGGATTATAGGCATGTGCCACCACACCTAGCTGCCCTTTTCCTTTTGATTCAGGATTTCACTAAATCACTAAATTGCCCAGGCTTGGCTTGAACTTGCAATCCTCCTGCCTCAGACTCCCAGAGAACTGGGGTTACAGGCATGCACCATCATATCTAGTTTTGTTATTGTTTTTTAATATGGTAGTGGGGATTGAAGCCAAGGCCTTTACACCAAGATATGGAATAATCCCAGCTCTTTCTTATTTGTTTGTTTTGGCGCTGGGGACTGAATTCAGGACCTTATATTTGCCAGGGAGGTGCAGTGCACCTGAGCTAAATCCCTGGCTCATCAGCCCCTTTTAAAATTTTAAGACAGGGTCTCACTAAGTCTCTAAGATGCTCCAAGAATGCTTGAACTTGAGATCCTTCCACCTTGGCTTCCCAGAATGCTGGAACTTCAGTTACATGTCACCACAGCTGGCTTAGGCTGACATTTTACAAAGACAACCAGCAGCAAGCAAGGTGCAGAACAAATTAGAAGTCTGGAGGCAAAGAAACCAACCAGTTCCAAGCCTATTTCAAAAGTCCAAGTCCAAGGGAAAGGGAAAGAGGTATTCGATGAGGTGAGTGAGTAGAGAAAGGGGCAGAAGGCAAGCTAATAGTTTCTCTTAGAGACAAATTAAATCTGAAGTACTACTGACCAACTACAAGGTAAGTGGAAAATGAGTCTAAAGTTCTGTGACTATTTCACCCCATTTCTTCAAATCCCAAGGTGGAAATTTTCTACTAGAAAAAGAATGTGTGCCCAACGTGGATACCTCTGCAAGCCACTTCCCTCCAAATTCCGTTCAACCTGCCACTGCAATCTAGTATTCCAAATGTTTCACCCTCTTTCAGTCAGAAATATATCCCACAACACAAAAGTATAGGCAGTAAGAAAGAGCAATTTACCTAATTTTATAGTTGAAAGGCACCCCATCATTCATTTTTTTTTTCACTCCATCATTCATAATACTTTTTTTTTCGAGAAGGGTCTCCCTTTGTAGTTCAGGCTGGCTCTGTGCTCACTATGTAGCCTAGGCAAGCCTCAAACTCAGCAATTCTCCTGCCTCTGCCTCCTGAGTGCTGGGGTTACAGGCGTGAGCCACCACGCCCAGCACTGTGGTATGTGGTATTGATTGCTGGTGGGCATGAGTCACCACGCCCAGCATTGTATGTGGTTACCGGGCATCGAACTGAGGACCTTGCGCTTGCGAGGCAGGCGCCGGAACCACTGAGCTAAATCTCCGGCCCTATAATACGTATTTTTCATAGGTGTAGTTTGAAATACATTTATTTTAGGGTTTAACATATCAAGAGATACTGAATATGAGGGTTGCTCTTATTCTTGGATTATAAAAGGTCAACTAAAATGGTTTTTTTTGTTTTTTGTTTTTGAGACAGGGTCTCACTTTGTAGTTCAGGCTGACTCTGAGCTCACTATGTAGCCCAGGCAAGCCTTGAACTCAATCCTCTTGTCTCTGCCTCCCGAGTGCTGGGATTACAGGCGTGAGCCACCATGCCCGGCACTTTGGTATGCGGTATTGATTGTTGGTGGGCATGAGTCTCGAGGCCCAACATTGTATGTGGTTACCGGGGATCGAACTCAGGACCTTGCACTTGCGAAGCAGGCGCCAAAACCACTGAGCTAACCCTCCGGCCCTAACTGAAATGTTTTAATGGAACACCTTTAACTTGTATTGATCCCTGAATAAAGAAATGGATTTTCGTACTTTCTATAACACAAATGGTAACTGTTTATTACACTACAGATATTCTTGATGTAGAGGATTAGATTCCTTAGAAAAGTATTTCTCTTTTCAAGAATAGATCTGTTCCCATATTAGTAAGAATTTTTTTTCCTAAACTGACAGATTTTGAGCTAAATTGAATATGTAGGTGATGGTAGTAAGAAAGCTGTAGGCTATATACAAGCTGACTAGTATGCTTGTTCATGTTATGCAGATAATAGCTACCATTTTTTTGTGTGTGACAGGGTCTCACTTTGTAGTTCAGGGTGGCCCTGAGCTTGCTAAGTAGCCCAGGCAAGCCTCGAACTCAGCAATCCTCCTGTCTCTGCCTCCCGAGTGCTGGGGTTACAAGCGTGAGCCACCACGCCCAGCACTGTGGTATGTGGTATTGATTGCTGGTGGGCGTGAGTCTCCACGCCCAGCATTGTGTGTGGTTACCAGGGATTGAACTCGGGATCGTTGCGCTTGCGAGGCAGGCGCCAGAACCACTGAGCCAAATCTCCGGCCCTAGCTACCATATTTTGAGAGGTTACTACTTGCCAGGCATTGTGCCAAATGCTTTACTTTCATTATTTCATTTAATCTTCACTGCAACCTGCTGGAGAATTACTGTCATTTTTCACAACAGGAAAAAGGAAACTGGCTCACACAAACACAGGCCTGCCTGCCTCCCATCACAGCTCGTAATTTCCCCTCTGTATTAGTTGTTTACATTTGACTTAAGATGGATTCAATTTAGGCCTTAAGGTAGAAGAAACTCTCGCATGATATTCTGCTGTCGTTGTAAATTCAATAAAGGAAGCAGTTAGAAAATATAAAATCTCTTGGAAAGTAGATGAGGTTTAACAGTAACAACAAAGAAAATAGGTCCGGGAAGAAGTGCTTCCGAAGTGCTAGGCCGTTCTGCTAGATGTTGTCTGTCACTGAGATTCTAATGATCCGCTTCGCCACCACTTGCTAGGTAGCAAGCAAATTTCACTGGACTACCTCAAAGCCCGCTGCATTCCTTTACGCCCCAGGAGACAGGAACTAGCGTTTGCGAGCTGCTAGGGCCTGGGCCAATTCACGCCTCCAACTATCCTAGAAAACGGTGCGTCAACTTTTGACTCCTGTAGCAAAGGAAGATTAGTCAGTGACAACCTCACACTACTCCAAATCCCAACTTTACTGAAAATTAAGCACAGGTTAGCTCAAAGGCTACTCACAGGAAGCCAACGGAGGCAGGAGGTGGGCGTTAGACGGAGACAGGCAGTATATCAACTAATCAGGAGAGCGCTTCTGCTTTTCGGGAGACCAATAGACGTGGGCAACATGAGCTTTCTCCCGCCTCTAGAGTGCTTTTGGCTCTCTTATAACATCGCGAGACCTTCGCTCAACCAGAGGAGTAGGTTGAAAGGTTAACGCCCACTGTTTCCTTCGATTTTTCATTGGTTTTGAGGAGCAGAAAGCAATAAACGTCATAAACTTCCTGGATGCCCATTGGTGGGTGTATGGGATAGTCGGAGCGCGGGCTTCAGCCCGGCCGTTCGAACTGGCGCTTGGCGGCGTTGTCATGGGGATGCGGCCTTGTTGTAGCCTGAGGCTCGCGTTTAACCGTGCTCTCCGGTCGTGGACCTCAGGAGACATCACTGTTTTTCTGTCCTTTGATGGGACTCCTTGAGGAGGAGTTCTGAAGCCCCCAAGGTGAGAATGGGCTGGGGAACCAGAGCAGTGAACATAGCTGGTCAGAAACCTTGGCGCCCGCCCCTCGGTACAGGGTGCGCCTCACGCTTGCCTGGCGCGAGGAGAGACTGGCTTTTGCGTGGGAAGTTGGTTTCTCCCAGTTCTTCAAAATCTTCATTCATTCTCCTACTTCTCATTTCCACATCTGTAGTTCTTCACCACTTGTCTTGAACACTACCTCGTGAGGTTTAGCTTTTGAACTCCTACCGACTACCGACTGCGTCCTCTCAGCGCTTCGGTTTTGGTTTTAGGTTGTGTACTACGTAAACTCCATTCTTTTCCCCTCTCCACATAGTTTTTTAAAACAAACTTTTGAGGTCTTGACAAATTTGCAGAGATATTTGTTCAGTTGAATATATATTTTTCTTCCAACATCTATTTTTAATAGGATGTTTGCAGTATGTAATGATTACATTGATCGTGATTAGTCGGTGCATGTGTTCAGTTGAATTTAATTCGCCACAGATAGACTGGATTCTCCTTTATCCCTGTCCCGTTATCTCTCTCATTTAGATATTATTATTATTTTATTTTGAGGTAAAGA
>PVIC010031009.1:0-21574 GCA_004025085.1 Thryonomys swinderianus | reverse complement strand
TTTCTTTTTTGGTGGGATCTTTCCCTGCCTTTGGAATCAAGGTGATGGTTGCTTCAAGGAATGATTTGGGGAGTACTGCTTCCCTTTCGATTTCATTAAAGAGATTGAGAAGTACTGGTATTAACTCTTCTTTAAAAGTTTTGTAGAATTCAGCAGTGAAGCCGTCAGGACCAGGGCTTTTCTTTGGTGGTAGGTTTTTTATTACATTTTCAATTTCCCAGATTGATATCGGGTTGTTTAACATTTTTATATCCTCTTCATTCAGCTTTGGAAGTTCATATGAGTCTAGGAATCTATCCATTTCTTCTAGATTTTCCATCTTCTTGGAGTATAGATTTTCAAAATATGTGTTTATAATCCTTTAGAGTTCTTCTGGGTCTGTGATGATTTCCCCATTTTCATTCCTTATAGCATGGATTTGAACCTTTTCCTTCCTTTGTTTGATAAGGTTGGCTAAGGGTCTGTCGCTCTTATTTATCCTTTCAAAGAACCAACTGTTTGATTCATTGATTCTTTGTATTGTTCTCTTTGTCTCCACTGCATTAATTTCTGCTCTGATCCTTATAATTTCCTCTCTGGTATGTGCTTTGGGTTTGTTTTGCTCCTCTTTTTCTAGTTGTCTGAGGTTCATCATTAGATTGTTTATTTCACTTTGCTCTACTTTCCGAATGTATGCATTCACTGGTATGAATTTCCCTCGCAGAACTGCTTTCATTGTGTCCCATAAATTCCTGTATGTTGTGCTGGGGTTGTTGTTTAGTTGTAGGAACTGTTTAATTTCTTCTTTAATTTCTTTTTTGGCCCATTGTTTGGTTAACAGAGTGTTGTTCAATTCCCATGTGTTTGTGAGGATCTTGGAATTTCTTCTGCTATTCAGCTCCAGTTTCAAGGTACTATGGTCTGATAGTATGCAGGGGATAACTTTGATTCCTTTGCATCTACTTAAGCTTGTTCTATGGACTAGAATGTGATCTATCATGAGCAACTGAGAAGAAGGTATATTCTTGCTTTGAAGGGTGAAAAATTCTGTAGGCATCTAATAAGTCTATTTGCTCCAAAGTTTGATTTAGTTCAAGTCTTTCCTTATTGATTCTTCATCCAGTTGATCTGTCAATTTGTGACAATGGAGTATTAAAATCCGCTACTACTATTGAATTCATGGATAACTGGTTTTTCATGTCCAGTAATTTTTTTTTTTTGAGACAGGGTCTCACTCTGTAGTTCAGGCTGGCTCTGAGCTCACTATGTAGCCTAGGCAAGCTTCGAACTCAGCAATCCTCCTGTCTCTGCCTCCCGAGTGCTGGGATTACAGGCGTGAGCCACCATGCACGGCCAGTAATGTTTGTTTTATATAGTTGGGTGCGTTAGAGTTCGGTGCATAAATATTTACGATTGTTATTTCTTTCTCTTGGATAGTTCCTTGTACGAGAATATAGTGACCTTCTTTATCTCTTTTAATCAGTTTGGGTTTGAAATCTATTTCGTCTGCAAACAATATAGCCACTCCTGCTATTTTGCAGTTTCCTGTGGCATGGAGGATTGTTTTCCAACCTTTTATTTTCAGTCTATGGGTTTCCTTCTGAATTAGGTGTGTTTCCTGTATGCAGCAGATTGTAGGATCTTGCTTCTTGATCCAAGCTGCTAGTCTGTGTCTTTTAACTGGCCCATTGAGGCCATTGACATTAATGGTTATGACTGATATGGACATATTCAGAGCTGCTATATTTCCCTGTTCTTGTTTTTTTTCTTCTTTGCTTTCCCCCTTTTCTATTTAGTTTCTTGTTTGCCCCAATGAATTCACTCTCCTGGGTCTCGTGGGTATGGAATTTTCTGTGTTATTTTCCAAGATGTTCTTTAGGATGTTTTGGAGTGCAGGTTTCATGCTTGTGAAGTTTTTCAGGTGTTCTTTATCATGGAAGTATCTTATTTCCCCGTCTATTCTGAAAGATAGTTTTGCAGGATACAACAGTCTAGGTTGGAGGTTGTTTTCCTGCAATGCTTGAAATACTTCCCTCCACGTTCTCCTTGCACTGAGTGTTTGTCTTGAAAAGTCTGTTGTGATCCTAATGGGCTTCCATTTGTAGGTGATTTTCTTCCTTTCTCTCGCTGCTTTCATTGTTTCATTCTTTTGTTGTACATCTGGAACCTTGATAATTATGTGTCTTGCCATAGATATTTTTATGTCACAGTGTTTTGGAGTCCAATAGGCCTCATTTATCTGTATGTCTATATCTTTTCCTGTGAAGTTTTCTGTTGCTATCTCTGACAGTAGCTTTTTTATGTCTTTTACACTGTCTCCTGCTTCCTCAGTGACACCAATCAGTCTTCGATTATTTTTCTTTGAGTCATCTAGAAGCTGTTGAATTGATTTCTCATGGTCCCTTGCTCTTTTCCATAGATTATACCTTTCCTGCTCGCTGGCTGCTATGCTGTCCTCTAGGTCTGAGATTCAGTTCTCTGCTTCATTCATCCTGCTGCGCAAGCTTTCATTCTCCTTCATCATTCCCTGGAGCTCTGCTTGAAGCTGTTTAAAAGGTTCCATTGCTTCTACTTACTTGGATTCTATCATCTTGCTGATCTCTTCTTTAATGATGTCTTTCACTGAGGACAGTATCTCTGTTTTGATCTCAGATATGAGTTCTGCTTTCCATTTTACTAGATCTGCTTTAGTTACCATCTCCAAGAGTCCTGGTGTTTTAGTTTCAGTTTGCCCTATTTCCCTTTTCTCTTAATTTTCCTGTGGTGGTGATCTTTGTGTCTGGTTTTTTGTGTATTTTCTCATTTCTACTCTTTTGTTCTTATTAATGCTCTTCTTTGACTGATGACAGGGCAATGTTTGTTGCAGGTCTCTTTCTATTATCTGGGGCCCTTTGGATGCAGCACTTTCCTGGGGGTTCCTCCTTGAATCTGTAATGACCCTTGAGAGTTCTCACTCCTGACACATCATGGTAGGTATTTGAGCAGAACAATCACATCATGTTTGTTACCATAATACAATAAATGCCAATATCAGTATTAAACACAGTAAAGAAGATACAAAGGTTTGTTAGATTGTGTTCTGGAGACTTTGAACTTATGAGTTACCTCTATGTCTGACTCCTCACTACATAGCTCCAGGATACAGTGGGCTGGTGGGTGGCCTTCATTCCGCTGGAAACAGACGGCGGGGCAAGCAGCCTCCGCGTCCACGAGTCTCTGCCTTTAGTCTGCCAGAAACGCACGGCTGGGCCCGGCTGGGCCCGGCTGCTTACTTCTTAAAGGCCCCAAGGGAGAATCCCTTATTCTGACTAGCTAAAATGGAGTCCTACATAAAGTTTCACCACTTGTCCTGTGTTCATTGGTTAGAAGCAAGGCACAGGTCTTGTACTTGAGGGGAGGGTCTTATACCAGGCTGTGCCTCACTGGGGTTACCTTAGCCTGTGTCCACCAAGCACACTAAAGGACTAAGGTGGGAGACCTGGGCGGAAGATAAGACAGCAGAGATGTTCCGAATATCATGGTGGCGGATGTTCTGACCTGATGTCTCTGTTTCATAACCGAGCTCAGTCCCGCCTACTCCACTGCCTCTGCTTGATGTGCAAGTGCGTGCCCTGAGTGCCCTCTTTCAGAATCTCTTCCCTCTGTCGCTGTCACTGAGGGTCATCATCGAGATTCAGGAAGCCTCCTAGGTAGACATGCTATTTACCCAGCCTGGGTTATGTAATCCTTTGGTCTCTTCGGTAGCTTCACTTCTTTCCGGCATCAATATTCGCTAAGCAGAGAAGAGATTCAAAAGCCTTGTTCAAGGAGAAACAACAACAAAAAAATACCCACATCATTAAACATGTTTTCCTTGAATACAAAATGTAGATTTTTGTGGCCTTCAAAATGACAATGCAAAGAATTAGTGCATGTAAAATTTGTCTCTTTCTTGCTCCCAAAGCATGTGACAACCCTACAACACAATATACTGTATAATTACTAACCAAGTACTAGGTTATATTTCTGCTGTTCTAGTGCAGAAATTAGCACGCACTTCTTATTTTCTGAAGGAAACAATTGACCTCAAAGAAAATGAATAAATGTATCATCTTCTATTAGATTCTTGTTGAGACCTCACAGAATAGTGGGTTGATAGAGAATTCTTGCTGCAAGTTACATCTTTTTGCTCTCCTATGAGGGGCAGCTGCCCCTGAAGCTTGGAAACAACGGATCTGTGCTGTAGAGCGCTGGGGTGGGGGGGGGCAGGTGTACCACTGGGGCTCAGGGGCCTTGGGCCTCCCATTCCTGCTTTGTCTTTAGACTATTTGAGCTCCTGTCAAAAAATACCAAAGACTAGGTAGTTTATAAGCAAACATTTTATTTATCACAGTTGTAGAGGATGGGAAATTCAAGGTTAAGACATGGCAGATTTGGTGTTTGCTCAGAGCAGCTTTCTGGCTCATAGGTGGTGTCTTTTTACTGTCTCTTCACATGATGGAAAGGGTAGGATCCTCTCTGAGACTTCTTTTATAAGGGCATTAATCTCATTCACGGGGGCTTCACCCTGATGACCTCATCACTTCCCAAATACCTCAACTCTTTTAAAATTGATTTTATTGATACTGTTTTTTTCTTTTTTCTTTTTCTTTTCTTTTCTTTTCTTTTCTTTTCTTTTCTTTTCTTTTCTTTTCTTTTCTTTTCTTTTCTTTTCTTTTCTTTTCTTTCTTTCTTTCTTTCTTTCTTTCTTTCTTTCTTTCTTTCTTTCTTTCTTTCTTTTTTAAGACAGGGTCTTACTTTGTAGTTCAGACACCCAGGAAAGTCTTGAATTTAGCAATCCTCCTGCCTCTGCCTCTCAAGAGCTGGGATTACAGGTGTGAGCCACCACACCTTGCATTTTGGTGTATGATACTGGTTGCTGGTGGGCGTGGGTCACCACACCCAATATTGTATGTGGTTACCTGGTATCGAACCAGAGACGTTGTGCTCTCTAGGCAGGTACCAGAACCACTAAGCTAAATCACCAGCCCTATTGATACATTTTTATATATACATTATGATCACATTCAGCATTCAGAATTTGTACCTGTACATGACACATCTTGATTCTCATTTTTCCCCTCTTCTCTGACCTCAACTCTTAATACTGTATTTTCCTAGGAGTTGGGATTTAGCATAGGAATGTGAGCAGGTACATAAGCATTCAGTTCTTTGTAGCTCTTAGCTGTGAATTGGCTCTGTGTCCTCAGACCAACAACTTGACTTTTAGAGTCTGTTTTCTTGCCTTGAAAATGAAGTTCTTTGCAGTTCTTAAGTGCTCTGAACTCTGTATAAAGAATGACATGTTCCAATGTGTTTAGCAAAAGACTGGAGGTGGTGAACTGGTGCTAGAGAACTGAAGGGTTTTTGTGACAGTCTGAGCAGAACAGCTGTTCTTTCATTGCAGATTTCTCTCTCCAGGGAATAGTGACTTTTGTCATCTGCGTACTATCTGCAAAACAGAAATCACTACCTGGAAATAAAGCCAAATATTGCTAGTTGACTCCTACTTACTCTCCAAATCAACCAAAATCATTTTAACTTTATATTAAATAATTGCCTATATAAAGAAAATGGAACCAATTTTAATTGCAGAGCTCAGTGAATTTTCACAGACTGAGCATATCCATATAAGTAACATTCAAATTTAAAAACTAAAGCATTTAAAACCTTCCACAAGATGACTTCTCATGCTCCCCTCCATAAGAATATAGAAAGCCAAAACATCAAGAGCGAGTAAAAGTTACAATAGAAGATAAGGAGATAGACTTTTTGCAAAAGGAAAGGAAAGGTGATCCAAAGATGGAAGGAGGGGGGAGGAGGGGGAAGAGAATGTAAAAAGGATCGAGATGTGTTATGTAATATACCAACTCACCACGAGGAAGGCAATCAGTATGTGCTGCAAACCTGTAGTAATAAAAAATTAAAACTGAAGAAAATATAAAAAGAATAACAAATGTCCTATCTGCTAACAGTGTGGTGGACTAGTTTCACCAAGTATTGTACTGTATATATAAATGGGAGTGTACATGTGTCTGTCTGGTTTCTTTCATTCAACATTATGTTTGTGAAATTCTCCCATATTGATGAGAGTATTGTAATTACTCATTTTCATTGTTGTGTCATATTCCATTAAAGGAAAAGAGATGTTTTATTATTCACTGCACTGTTAATCAACTTTTAGTTGATTTCTAGAGTTTGTTATGACTAGTTACCATGAATATTTTAGTATCTGTCCTTTAATGAACATGCATATGCATTTCTTTGGAGAATAAAGCAATTGGTGGAGTTGTTAAGTCACAGACTTTACTTACTTTAAGAATTCATAAATACAGCTAAACACTTGTTTTGGTTCAGATCAAGAATCACCCATAATATTCTTTGTTGCTCAGAGGCAGGTCTTTTGGAGGGTGATTGCATCACAGGGCCACTATGCTCATCACTAGATCTGTCTACCAGTGAATCTGTAGCTAAGTGTGCTGTTCCAAGACAGGGCCTGGTCAAGGGAAGTGGGTCTAGGGACATGCTTTAGAAGGCTCTGTCTCCCTTACTGGCTTCTTTCTTCTCTTTCTCCTTCCTTGCTGTTGTCATGTGAGCAGCTTTCCTTTACCAGCTGTTTCATTTGATTCTGCTGACCATGGAATGAAACTTCTGAAACTGTGAGCCAAAATACACCTTTCCTTCTTTAAGTGCAGGTGTTGAGTATCAGGTCCCAGTGATGAGAAAGTGACTAAAATAACAGTTCTCTGAAATACTTGTATTAACCTGTGGTCTGTTCACTTATATCTCACAATACCAGTTACTCTATTCCTTGATCTGTGCCCTTTGTTGTTTGTATTTTGGCATTCTTATTGGTCTAGTTATCAGCAGCAGGTTTTTTTTTTTTTGTAGTGAGGAATTTGTTGATTTGTTTTTATTTTTTTAAAACAGAGACTTGCTATATAATCTGAATTGGTCCATGTCATTCTTGAACTCCCAATCCTCTTGTCCCCTCAGTCCTGGGATTACAGACATCCACCTCCATACCTAGTTTCAACAATGGCTATTAATTTGCATTTTCCCAGTATCCAATATAATTGAGTGTGTATACTTATGTGCTGGTCATCTGGATAAGCTTGTGGAGTCTCTGTTCAAATTGTTCATCCATTTACCTATGAGGTTATTTGTTGCTTCACAGCAGTGTCTTCATCTATAAACCCACACTTATATCTATATATCTATAGGTGTATATTTGAACGCTTCACTGAATATATGTATGGGATCAAGCAATAAAATGTGTTCATAAATGTGTTTGATGTCCACAGGAATTCCCTTCCTGGGCCTATTGCAGCAAGTGTTACATATGAGAAGCATAAGTTAAGGTCCTTGCCATAAATCATTGACAGTTTGGTTGGAAAATGAGTAGCAGCTGAGTGATAGTAACAAATGCTGAGAGGAGGGAGTGTCTTGTGTGGACATGCTTGATGAGCAGGTGAAGTCCTCTGTGGACTATTGTTTTTGAAGAAGTAATCCAGACAGCATCCCAAGAGTCACAAAGAAAAATGTGATACCTAAGTTCACACCAAGAGAATAAATAGAAATGGTGAAGCTGAAACAGCCTGAGAAAATGCAAAAACACAGGCAAGAATTTACTTTGCTTCTACACAATTGAGCTCCTGATATAATCAGGCTGGGGGATTTGTGATGAAGATGTATATATGTCCAAACCCACAGAAGTGTACAGTTACTGCCTGAAATCTATTCCTTTATTGGAATTTAAAAATAAAATGAGGAGGCTGAAAATAAAGCTCAATAGTAGAGTGCTGGCCTACCATGTATTAAGTCCTGGGTCCAATCCCAAGCACTGTAAAAAATAAATAGATAAGGAAAGAGAAAGTGAAAAAAGAAAATATGGCTTTCTTGATCTTAAACAGCTAGAAAGTACATAAAGCCTATATCAGTTTTATTGCAGATTTGCATTTCTTTTTGGGGGCTTTTCATCAATACTTTAAGCTCATATTTTTCAAAGGCATTTTATTCTTCCCTTCTTTCTTTGGAAAGAGAACATCAAATTTTAGTAAGAGAATGAGGGAAGGAAGAAATACTTGTTTGTACTGAATCCAGTAATTTTATCCTTTAGGCAGATTGTGTGTGTGTGTGTGTGTGTGTGTGTGTGTGTGTGTGTGTATGTGTGGGCATGTGTATGTGTGTAACATTAGGGATCAAACCCAAAGACTTGCACATGCTAAGCAAGTATTCTACCACAGTGCTACATTCTCAGTCCTAAGAAGATATATATATATATATATATCAATGACCTAAAAGGCAAGTTTCCCATGTTTTCTCCTGAAGTGTCCTAAAATGGCCAACATTAAGTGTCTACTACATTTCTTTGTTCTGGGCACATGATGTGGCTTTATTTATTCAGTTTCACTAACAACCTTGTGAATTTGGCATTAGTTATCAGCTCCACTGACATATTAGGAAACTGAAGCACAAGGCAATTTAAGGACCTTGCAGTAGATCCTATCAATCATGAGTACCTGAACTAGCACGTTCACATTGGTTACATGACAAGTAGTGTGCCCCAGATTCTATGTTCTATGCTACAAACCAAGAATCTACAAACTTTGTCTGTGAATGGCCAGATATTAAGCATTTCAAGCTTGATGGGCCCCACAGTGTTTGTTAGAACTCCTCAGCTCTGCCATTGGAGTAAGGAAATAGTCAAACACAATATGTGAATGAATAAACATGTCTATATTTTGATAAGACTTTATTTATATAAACAAGTGATAGGCTGGATTTGGTCAATAAACCATGGTTTGCCTGCCATGATCTAATCCAGAAATATATATTATCCCTTACGCAAATAATTTAAGTAATAATGAATTTTCACTATCATCTGTCTCTTCTTTCTTGGCCAGACATCAGTAGTTTTCAATCTGAAGCAATTGTAATTCCTAGGAGACATTTGTCTAGAGACATTTTTGTTCACCACAACTGAGAAGTTTTCTACTCCAGCTAATGCAGAGAGTTCATATACAATGTTAAACACCCTACAATGTTTCATCCCCATCATAAGGAATTATGTAGGCAGAAATAGTAACCATGCTACATTTGAGAAACTGAACCAGTTGAATGAGATTCATTTTTTATCCTAAAGAGTGTTCCTACTTCCCTATTTGTCTCTGCACAATATTTACTTTTATTACCTCTTCAATAGACTAATGCTTTTCAATAGTAACAACTATGATGGCGGTGATGATTGTGCTAGTGATGATGGTGATGACAGTGTGTGGCATTTCTTGGATATTCATTGCAACTGTATATATTATCCTACTCTTAGAATACCTCATATAATTCCAACATAAATTCATAACATGGGTATTATGGTTTTGCTTCTTCATCTGAAGAAATATAAGTGTTTATATCCACAGTGTGAATCTTCCCATTCTATCTCGATACCTCCTCATTACTATAATGAAATATATGACAATGTAAATAATTAGATATAAGGACTTCAAAGTTTATATATAGTATTCATGAACCCAGCTATGCTGGATAAGAGTGCCACATGTATGTACTAAAGATTTACTTGTCAAGTCGGTTTTCTAACAATAATTAGCTCAGGAATAAGTTTGTGAGAAAATGGAATTGAATAATTGATTTTTGCCTCCTGTTTTTGATATTGGGAAGTAAAGTCCGTGTTCAACTCCATTTCTTCCCTGTTGATAATAGTTCTCACCTTGCATTAGTTACATGCACAGATTTTCCTTTTCATTGTTTTGCCTTCTGTCTAATTTGCTTTGGGATGGAACTTCCACTGTCCCTAAAGGGAATAATCTGTGGTCAGAGGTTGAGAAGGGACAGAGAACTGGGAGACAGGAACAAATATGGCCTTTGGAGGAGACCATGAATGTGTGATTAGAGCAGCAGTCCAAAGGTCAACAAGGAAAAGCAGTGGAGCTTGAAGCTGATGACGCAAACCTTATAACCATTTTCATTGTGTTGCCTTTGTTGTGTTCAATGATCAAGCAAACCTTCACAGAGCCCTATGCTGCATGCCTGCCATTCTTTTAGGTACTGGACAGAGTAGTAATCAAGGGAGAACAAAACTTATGTTGTATGAAGAAAACTAACAAGCACCTCAGAGAAAAATAAATCAAAAGAATAGGGAGCTCTGAGGATTCCAGATTATCAATAAATTGGTTAGAGTAAGTGTGTGTGTGAAGGTGACTTTCAAGTGATTTGAAAGAGTCAAGAAAATAAGCCATCAAGGCATCCAGGGAGAAAATGGCAGCAAAAGGGAACCATGGGAGAATACAGCCTAAGGTTGGAAGGTAAATTGGAGGAGTGGTAAGATGTGGGACTTGGATGACATATTCTGAGGAGAGAGGTGAGAGAAGTGGATAGGAAAATGTCTAGAAAATTCATTGTCAGAAGGTCTTAGAAAGGACTGTGGCTATTACTCTGGGTAAGATAGGGACTCATTTGGAGGATTCTGAGCAGGAGAAGGACAAAGCTGAACTGTTTGAAAGTGAATTTCTCTGTATGTAGAATTGAGAAGAGACTACCCATTCCACAGGAAGAGAGGGAAATATTCATATAAATTCCTGTCTCTGTTGAGACTCTCTCCCCTTCTCCCTCAAGGGAGAGAATAACCAACTGTCTGAGGATCTTCTTGGGTGCTAGAAGCATTCTCTAGCCAAATCTCAAGACCAGAAGAAATATTAATGACAATCTCATCCTGTTTTCTCATTTTACCCTTGGGCAAACCAGCACCAGTTCATTGTTTATTGTTATTTAATGTTAAGAGCCCATGATCTCTCTGGTGTTTTAATGGTTGCAGAGAAGACCAAGACAACAAAGTCTTGCCCTCAAGGAACATCCAGTCTTGTAGATGAACAAATAAGCAGTTTCACAATGGCACACATAGTATGAGAAAAGTACTGTATGAGCTGTGATCAAAAAATACCAAACTAGAGAAAATAATCCAAAAGTTCATCTGAAACCACAAGAGACCTAGAATAGCAAACACAATTCTAGGAAACAAGATCGTGGCAGGGAGTATCACAATCTTCAACTTGAAAATGTACTGCAAAACCACTGTGATTAAAAAAAAAAGCAAGGTACTGGCAAAGAAACAGACCCGAGGATCTGTGGAACAGACTAGAAGATCCAGAAATAACTCCACATGTGATAAGCCAACTTGCCTTTGATAAAGAACCAAACAAACTGAATGGAAGAAAGATAGCCTTTTTAACAAATGACACAGAAAAAAACTATGTTTCTACTTGCCAAAACTTAAAGCTAGATCTATCTTTCTCACCACATACCAAACTAAAATCAAAGGGGTTTAGAGACCTAAATATTAAAAGAGGAACACAAACCTGCTGGTAAATAGGTTAGGTAGAACTCTTGAATACATTTGCTTAGGGAAATTTTTTATGAACAAAACCTCAGAAGCACAGGAACTAGCAAAAAGAATCAACAGATGGGATCTCATCCTAATAAAAAGCTTCTGCACAGCACGAGAAACCACCAATAGAGCAAAAAGAGAACCCACAGTATGGGAAAGAATATTTACCAGCGGTTTCTCAGACAAAAGGCGACTATCTAGAGTATTAAAGAACTTTTAAAAATCACCCCCCCCCATCGCTTCTCGGCTTTTTGGCTAAGATCAAGTGTAAAAATCACCCCCCCCCCCACTTAAAAACGCAATTCAAAAAATGGGCATTTGAAATTAATAGATATTTTTCAGATGAAGAAGTGAAGATAGCTAAGAAACATATGAAGAAATGTCCAACATCGCTGGTCATTCAAGAGATGCAAATGAAAACAACACTGAGATTCCATCTCACTCCATAAAGAAGGGTTGCTATCATGAAATCCACCAACAACAAATGCTGGAGAAGCTGTGGGCAAAAAGGAACCCTTCTCCACTGTTTGTGGGAATGTAGACTGGTACAACCACAATGGAGATCAGTGTGAGATTCCTTAAAAACCTTGGTCCCATTTGACCCTACTATTCCCTTGCTAGGTATATACATGAAAGAATTAAAAGAATCATACCACAGTGACATATGTACACCCATGTTTATAGAAACTTAGTGTGTGATAGCTAAATCTTGGAAACAGCCCAAATACCCATCAATGGAGAACTTGATAAAGCAGATGTGGCTTTTCTATAAGATGCAGTATTGCTCAGCTATAAATAATAATAATTCTGAGTCTCAAGCAGATGTACCTCAAGGAAATACTCATAAGTGAAATAAATAGGTCACGGATGTATAAGTACCATATCTTTCTCTAGCATGTAAAATTGAAGGTATAAATTAATGCCAAAATATATGATAGCTTATGTGAAATAGTAAGAAAATATGCAAATATGAAAGAAGAAAAGAGAAGGCATGGGTAGCGGCAAGTAAAGAAGGGAAAATAACTTGATAGTTAAAAAAAGGAAACAAAGCTTATGTATATAGCATATGGGGGTTGTAGGGAGATCAGGGAAAAGGGGAAAATGAGAATAAAGATGTGTCATGTACAGGTATAAGTTCTCAATGTTAAATATGATCATATTGTATGTATAAATTATACAAATATCAATTAAAATACAGTGAACATTTGAATTTAAAAAATTATTTCAATAAAAGATATCATTAATTCCCCTCAAAGTACTTCTGCCTTTGAACATACTTGTCCCATGTTTCTCAGAACTTTCTGAAGCAGTTCTAGAAGTCCTCTTACATGAGTGTCTTTAGTTGCACTGTCATAGCTGCTTCTGTGATCTGACTTCATCCAAAATTTTGCCCTTTCATGGATATTTTGACCCTGGAAGAACAACAGAAGTTGCACAGTGCCCCTAGTGAGTAAGGTAGATGAGGCCACACCGTAGTGTTTTTAGGAGGCTTCCTTTCAGTTGGATGGCACTTGAACAGCAGAACTCACTTTATTTTTTATCATACCTCATAAATACACTCAGTAAAGAGGACTTCTGGAAGTGCTTCAGAAAGTGGCAAGAATGACGAGATAAGTGTGCTCAAAGCAAGGAAGAGTATTTTCAGGGAGATTCACAGCTATGTGCCTTTTACTGTAATAATTTTTAAAATTTAAACATTCACCATAGTTTTAGATCACCCCTTCTATGCTCTGTATTATCTAAATACTGAAGAGAAGCATCTGGCTCAGCGTGGATATCAGAGAAGGCTTGGATGAAGTGACCACAAGTCCGTGTCCTACTTGAATTTTAGGCTGGGCATCTGCTTGGCAGCTGTCCTGCCTCAAGTGTCCCCTCCTCTTCTTTTTACAACGTGGTACCTTCTCAGATGCCATTGACTACTTTCGTGCCAAAGAAGTCCCAAATGCAATGAGTTTGTACTCCATTTACCCAGAAAGAAAAAGGTAACACAGAGGCTGAACTGGGTTTCTTCATTCCTGTGACAGAACTGTAGGCTGAGAGAAGTAGGGAAGATGTTTCAAAGACCAATTCTTTAGCTTTCCAAATCTTCTTAGTCAGTGACCATTGTCTCCTGGAACTTAGTCTTCATTTTCTCAGAGTTGTATTAATAGTTCTGAGAATAATTAATATACTTTTGTTTATTCACAAAGCCTCCCAGAGGCCAAGAGGGTGACAATTTAATAAATACAATAAGAACACATCAGTAGCTTGTTGTACTTGTTCATGACGTTCTTGTTTCTTTCTAAAGACCTCAGGAAGTTCATTGAGATTAATTAATTAATTCAACCCTCTTGAGAGACACTGCCAGATGTTAATATTAGCCTGTATCTTACAGCAGAGGCTGTCCTCTTCACCAGATTGTGGAAGAGGAAGAATAAATTGTAGCTTTTCTCCATACTTCTTCATTATCACCTTCCTGCTTTTCCTCATTCACTCAGTGTCACTAGCTCCAGAGTGTTAACAGCCATTTCCCATACTTGCATCAGATGAGCTGCCAGCCTTTGCTGTAGCCCTGGTTGAAGTCTCCTCCTGGCAGGCAGTGGGGTGTGTGGCCTCAGGGTCAGACTGCCTGAGTTTAATCTCTGCCCCCAGCACTTCTAGTGAGTGTGGGTGAGTTAGTCACTAAACCTGGACTTCAGTTTCCTCATGTATAGTCCAGGCATTACCAGAGGGCTCACCTTCAGGGTTTGTTGTCCAGAGCAACTGAAAGAATACACAGAAAAGTGATTCTGGAGCATGGCTGCCTGGGTTCAAATGCCAGTTCACCACTTTGTTGCTGTGAAGTGTTCTCAAGGCTCTGATCTCAGTTCATGTTATGCAGAGTTGTAATTATTAGCAAGGCGTGATGAGTTTGAAAGGAAAATTGTGTCTCCTGGGCTCTCCTGAGACTGAAGCACAACCTGGGAGCCAGTGCCTCTGTCGGGTCCAGCAGTGAGAAATGTTGTCCGTGGGCTGGCCCTGCTTACTGCCTGCATTTTTAGTTGATGAGCTGGAAATTATTGGAGAAAAAAATTTAAAGGATAATCATGTAAAAATTGTATGAAAGTCAAACTTCAGGGTCCATAATTGAAGTGTTATTGGGATACAGGTAGGTTTATTTATTGACATGTTGTCTGTGGCTCTTTCATTGCAATAATGGCAACGATAAGTAGTGTGGCAGAGACTATGTGTCCACAGAGCCTCAGAAAGTTACTCTCTGGCCCTCTAAGTATAAGATTTATGGCTTCTGATCTAATCCCAGGGAAAGCTCATCAGGGAAAGCTCTGTTGGCAAGCTCGTCTCTGTTGTCAGAGAAAGGTCTTCCCAACATGCACATATTGGTCGTATGGTTTTTCTTGGGAACAGCAGCTATGAGGCTGAGGTTTCAAGTGCACGGGTACACCACAGGCACACATGGATGGTGCTGTGTCTAGGCTTCTCCGCTATGCTTCACTGTTTCCAGACTGTCCAGGTTGCCTTCTTGGGAAAGTAGATCAAAGGTAAGTCCTTCACTCTGCCCTCACTCTGCCCTCTCTCTGGAAGACCAAGCATGTTGGTGAAGACTGGCTTTAGACCTGCTTTCCTCACATCTTCTCAGCCTTGTTTTCTTGGGTTTTTCCTATATTCCCAACATAGTGTCTGACACTGACAGCTCAGTTATTTGTTGAAGATTGTTAAATGACCAATCTGTAATGAAATTTCTGTTCAGAAATTGGATATAATACTCTAAAATATCAGTGTCACCTGAACTCTGCGCTTCATTACTTTGTCCATAATATTCAGTATTATATTTTTTTGCAGTAGTAGGGATTTAACCCAAGGACGTAGGAATGCTAAGGAAGCACTATACCATGGAGCTATACCTCAACCCCTATAATATTCTCTTTATAAGAACATCATATAGCCAGTTCACATGGAAATTATTGGCATGTCACATCCACAGGCTTCTTTGACAATAGTAATTGCAAAGCTGGATCTCATCTATTCTCGGGTGAATGTGTTTATTTATATGTGCCTCAGTGCTGTGCTTCAGGTATGATTGGAGTGTGTCCCCCCACATTCATGTGCTAAGGCTTGGTCTTCATTGTGGTGAAGTTGAGAGCCTACAAGAGATGGGATTAGGACATTGTGGGTTCTATACCCAGAAGACTTCCATGGTTTTTTAGTCTCACAGAGTTTGTTACAAAGTGAGACCTGCCTTAACACTTAGCCTATTTTGCATGTGACTGGTTCCTTTGGTTTCTGTGCCATTTTGTGATGCAGCCAGGGTATGGATACCATGACATTTGAACCCTTCACTTACCAGAATTGTGAGCCAAAAATCCACTTTATGTTGTAAAGTACTCAGCCTCAGGTAGTTTGTTATGGAAACAGACAATGAACCAGTACCCTTATTGAACTGTATTATTTTTCAGCACTCTACTGCAACTTACTGAGATTTAAATTTTTAAAATTCTATCATCTAATATATTCTCTGCTACCTCTAGCCTCTAGAAACTAACAAATTCAATGAAGAGTCTTTATCTTTAGTGATGTTGATAAAATATAGTCCTGTAGCAAGCCACTGAAGTCTTTCCTCCAGCTTGGTCAAAATCTATCAACTCAAAACACTTTATTTTACTATACATTTGACAGGAACTATTAGGATCAATGCCCAGGTCAAAAGAGGTACAGTGAATGGGGAAAGAATGGAAAAAGGAACTCTTCAGAAGATGAGCAATTTAAATGCTCCTGAATTCTCCAGAAATCACTTGCCACCAATTCTACTGACATGAAGAGCTTCCTTCTAATTGATAATGAATACATAAATCGATTTTTGCTTCCATTGTATGTCACAGCAGCAATGGACTTAGAACCTTGAAGACTTGATATTGTATCTCATTCTCATTAATTTGGAGAATGGAAAAACTGCAAGGGGACCTAGAGATATAGACATCTCCCTTATTGTTCAATTCTGCTTCAGCCTTGATTCATGGACAGAGAGCACACGTTTCCAGACTGAGTGTAGGTTGGCAAGTGACTCTCATTCTGTATTCAGCAAAGGTTTTATTTTAACATCTACAATAAATTTTAACAGCTTTAATGAGATATAATTACACATCATAAAATCACCAATTTAAAATATACAGTCCGATGATTTTTTAGTTTATTTACAGAATTATGCAACCATTACCATGATTTAATTTTACAGCACTTTCATCACCCCAGAAACTCAATACCTATTAGCAGTTATCTTCCATTCCCACCGCCCCCACAGAGCCCTAGTCTATTTTCCATCTCTATAAGTCTGTCTGTATTGAACATTTTAAAATGGAATAATACAATATGTAATATTTTGTATCTGTTTTCTATCACTGGACATACTGTTCTCAAAGTTATTCAGGCTACAGTGTTTTGGAAGGTGGTTTTGTTTTTCACTGATGAATAATATTCCATTATATGTAGCACTGTGTCCTGTTTACCCATTGACTGTTTAATGGAGATTTGAATTATGTCTACTTTTTATCTTTGGACTTCATGTATGCTAGGCAAACACCAACACTGAGTTACATCCACAGCTCTTTCTTTTCAAATTTTAGTTTTGTAAGAGAGTTTTACTGAGTTCCCCAAGCAGAGTCCAAATTTGTGAGCCTCCTGCTGCAGTCTCTTGAGTAGCTATAGTTATAGGTGAGCCTCACCATACCCAGCCACTTTTCAGCTCTTTATTAAGAGTACTGTTATGAGCACTTGGGTGAAAGTCTTCAGGTACATGTATATTTTCATTCCTCCTGGGTACTTGTCTAATAATAGAATCAATAAGTCATATGATAAGTTGTGTTTAATTTTTCAGAAATTGTCCACCTGTTTTCTACAGTGGCTCTGACATTTCACCACCCCACCAGGAGTGATCGCAGTTCTAGTTTTTCCACATCTCAACTCATACTTGTTATCTAGACCGAGGTCATAGTTTAATTGACACTAGAATGACATTTATTTGAAGACTGTTATTACATTTTACAGATAACTGAATTTTTACTTAAGGGCAGAGGTGATATAAGTTTTAAAAGATTGATATTGAAAATTCCATTTAAAGTATATTAAAAAGCGGAATGAAAAAGAAAACAGTTGATCATGACAAACTGTTGATCCTTGGAGTGTTAATGCTGACATGAAGTATATTAACAGTGAATGAAAAGTGGTATTTATTATTATAAAACCATGCCAAGAAAGCATGCTAGTGTATGCATAAGACTGAGAATGAATTCAAAGCTTCAAAATAATGGCCACACTTAACAAAACATGGGACTGTGAATGGGTTCCTAATCTTAAGTGAAGCACAAGATTGATCTAACTAGGTTTCATGTGGACTTATCTTTATTTTTTTTGTTTATGTAGGATTGAATATTAGAATAAAACCAACATCAGATGACTTATATTCTAACCCAGCCTTCTTAATTAATAATACCTGGGGCATTTTTTGTCATGATTGGGGGTGGGATGCCACTGGCATTGGTAGGTAGGGATTCTACGGCCTACACCACCCAGGACAGACCTGTAATAAAATCATATCCAATCTTAAGTGTCCATAGTACTGAAATGGAAAAGCCTTGCTGTGAATGATACTTATGAAGGTGAAAAATTAGAATCAATTAAAATGTTTGTTTCCCTTAGTTTGGTTCCCAAGTACAGATGACAAGTATTCTCCATTCCCCGGGGGCCCTGAATTTTGCTGGGGGTGAAGGCTGTATTGTGTACTGTATTTGTGATAAAGATATACAGTTGATCTTGTTATTCCCTTTCTCCTTTCTCTGTCTTTTCAGTCCAATCAAAATTTTTTACTCCAACTATTTCATAATAACAGTGGTTCATCTTTAAATGAAATTAATGTTCAGTATAAATAAGTTAGAAGAATTGATATTCCCTTATCCCAAACTCTTGTTCTGTGAAGAATCACTCACTCAGTTCCTTTCTGACAATGCACTGGACTTTTAGGAACTATTTCTGGGTTATGGTAATCCAAATAAGGAAATACTTACTAGTATCTTCCAGAAAATTCTTGATAAAATTTGTTTTGAGATTCATATAATTCTCCACTTGATTTTGGCAAGACCCAACTTCTCACTGAAATAATACCAGAAAATCCTCTTAAGACTATAAATTTTACAATGAGTGCGGACCCTGGAATCTTGATATGTTTGACTTAAGTTATCTGGGCACAATTTGTGTTAGGCAGTAACTGTATATTTGGTTGAACAGAACCATCACCTTTCTGAATCATAAATCCTACTTGTAAAGGGCTGCAGCAGGCATCACATGACTAACATCCTGAGAATGGAGGAAAGAATATGCATAAGCTCTGAGATTGGGGGTCCTAGTATCAAATCTGAGCCAAGCCAGTTTTGAGCTATGTAAATGGTGGCAAGTTGCTTAAATACTCATTTTCAATTTGGGAATTAGTATTTCCTTTTATTTTCATAAAATAAAATTTCCTTTACTTTATGTATATTTTCATTTTCATATTCCCTAACTGTTGCTTTTGTTCTTGCTACAACAACAGGTTGAGTAGTTGTGACAGCCTGTGAGTCTCCAAAGCCTAAAATATTTATTACATGGTTTTCCATGGAAAAAGTTTGTCAGTTATATTTAACTCAAAGATTTGATATGATTTGTAATTGTATACTTAAATCTCAGCCAAGACCTCAGAAAATATCACTACCTACTTCCTCCCAGAGCCAACAGTAATACTTCAGCAAAGACTCATTCAACATCTAATGAGTGTACTTACATATAAACAAATATGACATACAACAACCTAGGTAATTATTGTTTTTATTTTGTATAGAAAAAGTGAAATTATAGAGAAATTAACTTTCTCAGTGACACACAGCTAATAGAGTAGGTGATAAAAAATGTAACTATCATAGCAAATTTAGTTGTTTCTTTCTATTTAAAAACTTTTCTTTTTTGCTGATACCGCAGCATGAACCAAGGGTCTTAGCACTGAGCTACATTCCCAGCCCATTTTTACATTTTATTTTGAGACTGGGTCTCACTAAGTCACTCAGCTGCCCAGACTGGGGAAAATCTCTGACGTTTTACAGGATGCCAGTTTTTGAAGCATCTAAAAAAAAAAAAAGTAGAAGACTGTGAAGCAGCTGAATAAACTTTTTGAATATTTGTTGGTAATTGTTTTCTAAAGGTTTTTATACTTGTATTAATTTGTTGGTGGCTTTAATGTTCTCCACACTTTGTCATTCTTAGTTTCAAGCTCTCTGCTTTACCTTTGAGCTGTGCTTCTCTTCTTCTGTGTGGAAATTTGGGTCTTGAAATTAATTTTTCCTAGTTCTGAAACTAATTTTTCCCTTAGCATCTGAGAACCTTTTAAAACTATTGTCCACAAGGGAAAGGCCCTTTTGCAGATGTGATATGTTGTATATAGAAGCTGTAAAACACACCAGAGACAGAATAAAATCACTCAAAAGGAAAGCCATCACTATGTTTGATTCAAGTTGTCTCTCATGATTTGTGTGTGTTTAAGCAGTAGGAAGTAATTCAAATAGATCTCCCTACCCTACTTTAAATCATTTTCTGCTCTGTTCCTCCTGAGTATCTATTCCTTTTGGGGTGATAAAGTATACATTTAGATGGCGACCTTTTCTGTTTTGTGCATATAAATATGAGGTCTTTGAAGAATTTACTAGTAAGGTTTATCAGCTACAGTGTAACCCATTAAAGTCCCTCAGACTGTGTGTTCCAGGTAAGGGACAATTTGGGTGTGGTGTTAATGACCATGCATGCCTCAGAGTCAATGGGTACTTTGGGTGGAGGTGATCTCTATGATGTAGTTTATATCTAGCTGTCCCCTCAAAGCCTCATGCACCTATAGGTGGCACTTTTGGGAAGTGATTGGGTCCTGAGTATTTGATATTCAACAGTGGATTAGTCCACTGACGATTTTATCACTAAATGTGGTGTTGGGAGGTGAAGCCAGTACTGATTTGTATGGCGAGAGGTCCTCTCAGCATCCAGCAAAACCTTTTCCCTCTACTTTTTCTGAGATTCCCCAAAGAATATGTGGTTGGATTGGACATCTGTCTGCCTCCCATCTGGTGGTAACTGTCACCTTTTCTTTTGTGCTCTGTCTTTTCCCTAGTGCAGACAATGGATACCTTAACGACACGGATTATTAGGACATGGCCCTAAAGGACCTTCTGGTCCCTACAGCAAGTGCCTCACTCACCTCTATGCCACCAGTGATCATGGCCTTTAAGGCCCTGTGTGGAGCTGGGACAATGGAAGCTGCTTTGGGTCCCTTTCACTGATACACGGGACACTTTCACCTGTTGCCTTATTCCTTTCACACCAAAGTATCTTCCTCATCCCTCGCAGTCACAGCATTTTCAATTAAAAAAATAGTTGCTTCAAGATTGGTCTACAAGTCTCATCTCTTTCTCCCTTTCTTTCCCATCTTTTACTCCTCCTCAACCTCTGCCTTGCTCACCAGCCTCGCACTCCCTGCCCTAGCCCACTGGTGGCTCCCTTGGTCACCTGGGCCCTTCTCCTGCTCTCCTCCAGCTCCTCCTTCCTACTGCTGCCTTGTCTGTGTCCTCCCCATCCCCTTCCTGGCTCGTGTCTCTCCTGTTCTGCCCTGACCCCAGGCCCCTTGCCTTCTTCCTCCCTGTCCTTCTGTTTCTTTTTTCCTCTCTTAAAGGAGCCCGTGAGCTTATACGGAGGGCTGAACATCAGGAAGACATTTTTTTTTCCTCGCTCACTCGGCTCAAGTGCCCTGCACAGTCCCCCCTGCTCTAATCAGAGTGATTGCTGCTTTATTTAAGCCAGATCTCTGTCCCAGAAACAGGATACAACACCAGCATAGATACTAATGGTTTCTCTCTTTCTTCTTTCTTTCCTTCCTTCTTTCTTTCTTTCTTTCTTTCTTTCTTTCTTTCTTTCTTTCTTTCTTTCTTTCTTTCTTTCTTTCTTTCCTTTCTTTCCTTTCTTTCTTCTCTTTCTTTCTTTTCTTCCTTCATTCTTTCCTTCTTTCTCTCTCTTTCTCTCTTGCTTCCTTCCTTCTTCCTTCCCTCCTTTCCTCCTTTCTTTCTTTCTTCTCTTTCTTTCTTTTTCTTACTTTCCTTCCTTCCTTCCTTCTTTCTCTTTCTCTCTTTCTTTCCTTCCTTC
>PVIC010031008.1:0-21563 GCA_004025085.1 Thryonomys swinderianus | reverse complement strand
ATATATATATAGTCAGAGAGGTAATTTGGAAGTCAATCATTCTGTCAGTGCTACTGACAGAATGATATGATAGAGAGAGTGAGGGCAGGGGGTGGAGTGAGAGAATGAGAAGAAGGAGAGACTAGAATGACTTCCTTCTAATTGTTTAGTCCACCTCATGACCAGGGAAGTAAAAAACTGACTGTCTGAAGTACAAAAGCAGTTATTATCCTGAAAGTCAAACAAAGAAACAATGAACCATGAAAGAACAGAAATAAAGTATTTCACAAATGTCTATCATGTGTTTTATTACTTACGATCACTGAATTTCCAAAGCCATTCTGATGAATTGTTATTAGTGACAAAGTTACTGCCTGACCAAGGTATACTGAATTGCTTTCCTTCTTTGTTCCTTTGAATTGTCTTGAGGAAACAAGTTATTTTGTATTTCTGGGGTTATCCCCTGTTGGCTGTTGTATCTTCCTACCATTTGAAAGTCTAGATCCTTTTTCTCATTTCAGTTTTAAAACAAGCCTACTGCCGGTTGAAGCTGACTTCACCTTGCTAAAGGCTAAGTAATTCCTCTGGTCCAGAGAATATCTCATCAGTTATTTGAATGTTGTTTTCTTTACAGGAGTCCTGTCAACTAACTTTTTGCCTATTTTCTTGTAGTTTAGGCACCATTATTGATTTACCTAAGTTAAGACAATTCACTCCTAAATGTTTTTAACTGTGTTTTGGGAAAATTCAAGCAAGTGCGCAGAATACTAGCCATGAATTACATTTACTCTTAGTCTTAAACTTTTAACCATCACCCAGTGGTATTCTTGCTTCTTTCTTGTTTTTACAACATGTACACAAACATTTCACAGGCCAGAAATTTCAAATCCTTTCTTTATTCAGGAGGGTATCAAACAGATATTTCCATGAAGAGAAAATGTTTTATGTGATTACAAACTACATAAAGGAGTATTCAATCCTATTTGAAAAGAATTACAAATGAATTATTTCTTAAATTATGTTTTTAAGACTAACTGAAAGATTATCTAGTCTGTCCTAAGTAGAACAGTTTATCTATCCAAATTTCCTTGAACTTATACTATGATACTGTGTCCTTAGAGTGAATTTCTTATTATGTACATAAATCTCAGAAAATTGGCTATCCGCTGTCAAACATACTACATACTGTTTTTCACTGCTGGTTATCACAAGCTACATAAGAATGACACCCAGTCATACCAACATATATATGATACCTTTTGCTTTTACATTCTGTCTTGAGGTGAGAAAGACATGTAGAAAAGAAACAAGGAAAAATCAGAATTCTTTAAACTGTATTTTTAAGAAAAACTGCAATTTTAGGATGCAAAAGTTACTCAAGCCTTTTTCTTATACAGGAATCCCCCTCAAAACTTCCACAAGGTTTTAGAGACACATAAGTCTGTAAAGTGAGCATGACCTATTATATGCACCTGCAAAACTGGCTTCCTCTGTCCTCAAGGAAGTGACAGTATTCACAGGTAGCATATCTCTACTTCAAACACATGTAGATGGTTGACATTCTCGCATAGCCTGTCAGATGGATACCCTGACAGACAGTATGAGCACACATTCCAGATCTTGCATCTTGAAAACACCCAAAGCCCCATAAATATTCCCAAATCCAGGTCATAAGGCATCTGTCCGTAAAGGGCCTGTACTTCACTCCTGAGTGTATACTTTTAATTTTTGTCTTTTATCAACACTGCCTGTGCCTCTTACTGACTAGTTCTGAAAATTCTTTTTCTACCATGGGAGTCAGTGAACTTGCAACTGAATTCTATGGGTAGGGGGAGTTTAGGAACCTCCTGGGACGCTGTCTGATCAACACTCATGACCTGTACATTACAACCATTGCGCTCAAACAATAAAGATGTATGTAGTAGCTGGTATGTACTAGGTGCTAAAAACAAAGATAAAATTCTTTCTCTTGAATACAATGTCTGGCATTTTTCTTTATCTTGAATCTTTTGAAGCTTTCTTAGCCTGAGTACCATTTTTCAACCTAACAATATTTACAAAAGAAACAAGCTAAAAAGTTATACGAGAAGTAGGCTCAAGGGGGAGCAGTTATCAGCAGCCTCTGAGCAGACGAGGCAGGCTCCTGCTGAGAACCCTGGGATGTCATAGAGCACCTCTTATCCCAAGAACATACCTAATGCTCTTATTTTTCAGGTAAGTTAGAGGCACCATTTGACTTGTTCAGAGTAACTACCCAGCCAGAGTCCCATCCAGAACTGTTCATGTCTCCTGACACTCAAATTCTGAGTCCTTTCCAGGGAGCCATAAGTACTACTACTCTGAGTAATGTTGAGAATTTGTTAGAAATATATCTGCTTATAAATATTTACCACTTACAGCTTTATGAATTCTTAAAATGTATTCAATTACATCTAAGAAGTAAATAAGAAAAAACATTCTGAATCTCTCACTTTTGATTTTAGATTTTAAGTCGATTTTTAAAAGGCCTCTCTCCCATAAAGTAGGTAAGCAAGAAGAGGGCAAGTGGTTCCTCAACTTTCTCAAGTGGGAACGTTAAACACTTGCTCAGAGGAAAATTTTTACCTGCCTCCAAATCACTGAACTAAATCCCTATTGTTAAGACTCTCCTAAACAGATAGAAATCCTGGACTGGAGAATTAGCTCAGAGGTTTCAGCACCTGCCTAGGAAGCACAAGGTCCTGAGTTCGATCCCCGGTAACCACATAGGCAATACCAGGTGTGGTCACTCATGCCCACCAACAATCAGTACCACCACACCACAGTGCCAGGCACAGTGGCTCACGCCTGTCATCCCAGCACCCGGGAGGCAGAGGCAGGAGGACTGCTGTGAGTTTGAGGCTTACCTGGGCTACATAGTGAGCTCAAGGCCAGCCTGAACTACAAAGTGAGACCTTATCATAAAAAAGAAGAGAAGAGAAAAGGAAAGAAAGAAAAGAAAAGAAAAGACAGAGCACCTCCCAGAATGTCATTGCTCATTCTTGATCACTACTATGCACATTCTTGAACCCTTATAAAAACTTATTTGAGCTGATTTTATGTTAGCTCTTAACCACAATAAAACATTCTTTCTCACTTCATCAATTAGTATATATTCATTGCCAGGAGTCTAATGCTTTTTTAAAAAGTTAATTCCAATCCTTTATTTAAAATAAAAACATTAAATGTTACCCCATGCTGTGCTGGTAAAACATTAAACCCAGCTCCTAAGGTACCTGCTTTTACAATGCGGATATTGAAATGTGACCCTTACCATTATAGCCTGATTAAAAGGGAAATTTTATGGCATCCCAGCATGGGATCTGCTTTTAAATTTAAAAAAAAAATGAAAAAAGTGAAGATTAATGAATTACAAAGGCAGTGGGAGCTATTATAAAGTGCTTAATTTAAAAAGTATTTCCCATAGTCATGGATCAAGATGTTGATGCTCATAACTAAATTAGTTTACAACTCACCTGCATTAAATTCCTTAATTATTCAATTATTATTATGTATACTATTTAAAGAGGCTAAATGCCTTCCAGAATAATCGCTTGCTCTTTTTTAACAGACACAATTCCTTGAAACAGCAAGTCATACATGAGGTGTGGTTGAAATATATGGTGAATATTTAAATTTTTTAATTACCACAGTGAAAAAAAATACCACAGAGCCATTAATCCCCCTCAAATTACTTCCTCTGGCTTAGAACACACTTAACCTCTCTTGTCACTTTCTGAAACAGTACTGGAAGTCCTTGTTCATGTCTTTATAAGGTATGATGAAAATTATGGTGAAGGTGATTGCAGTATGTCACCCAAAGCAAGGCAACCTCATAAAGACATTACAGTGTGTTCTCACCTACCTTATTCACCAGATCTGGCACCGTGTGACTTGCAGGTCTTCACCAAAGTCAAAATCACCATGAAAGATAAATGTTTTGGATCAGTTTAGAACATCTCGGCAACCATAACAGTACAACTAAAAACACTTACAAAACAGTACTTTCAGAACTACTTTAGAGAGTTGCAACGATAGGTAAGTATGTTTGAAGTGATAAGTATTCTGAAGAATATTTAAAGCAATGTGTCTTTTACCAGAGGAAACTTTTTAAACAGTCACTATCTTTTATATTATACTTCATACCCTAACAAGTTAATAAATGCTGAGCTTTGTATTAGACAATGTGAAGCAGGGGTTCCCAACCCCCAGGCCAGTGCCAGTGTGTGGCCTAATGGGAACTGGGCTGCACAGGAGGGAGGAATGGGGGCCAAGCAAAGCTGCATCTGTATTTATAGCCATTCCCATATTGCTTGCATTACACCTCAGCTTGGCCTCCTCTCAGTCCCACAAAGACATTAGATTCTCACAGGAACCTGAACCCTATTGCAAAGTGTGCCCATCAAGGGCAGGTTGCGCCCCCCTCATGAGAATCAAAAGCCTGATGCTCTAAGATAGCGCTGAGACAGTGGTACTAGCGCAAGGTAGAGGATGCAAATACAAGCTAACACTAGCAGACAGGTTTGACTGCAGAGACCATAATGAATCAATCACTTGCAGACACACATCAAAACACTGCCAGTGAGTGGCGAATAACAATTCAGCTGTACCAGCTGGCAGACATCAGAGAGGCAAGAGTTGATGCATCTCAATTGTATGGCGGCATCTGGTGACAGATGTTAAACCAGAAGGCAACACTTACTTTAGTCTGCACATGGTCCATCCATTATTTCACTTAGGCCTCATTCCTACACAGTGCACTTGTTTGTGTCACAGTTTGGGTAATCAATCCTAACCCTAACCAAAATGAGTAAACAACAAATACCACTAGAGGTTGTTTGTTTTGTACTGGGGATCAAACTCAGGAACTTGTGCCTGCCTGGCAGCACCCCTGAGCTACATTCCTGGCCCTGGAGATTTTCTTTGAAAATGCTGAAAGGCTCAACGATGAGAAAGCAGAAGACTAAGACTCTCAACAATAAGAAAGCTGCTCATAAAAATACCACGAGTCCTAAATTATGGGTTTGTTGCAACAGGTGATTCACATTTTCAAAGCCCACTTTGTATAGTATGTGACAATCAATTATCCAACAAACACAGAAAATCTTCAAAATTATTTCACCATATGGAGACCAACTGCCCTGCATTAAAAACAAGCTTTTGGAGGTTTTTCTTTTTTAAAGAAAAAAAAGATGTGGACATGAAGGATAAAAGCAATTATTAAAGGTCACCACTTTATCCAATGTGTCTGCCCTGAAGGCATCACTTGTGGCTAACTGCAATGCTGAAGTTGAGAAGCCCTTTACAATTGCTGGAGAGTTGATCCTGCCTGCTACTAAAGACCTTTGTCAAGAACTTTTAGGAAAGGTTATAATTCAAAAAGCGGCATATGCTCCTCTTTCAGCAGCCCCATAATAAGATAACTTAATAAAAGAGTGAAGGATACTGAGGCACAATGTGAGAGGATTAATGACACACTGTGCTACACAATATAGGTGGATGAGTCTACTGACATCAGGAGGCAAGAATGCTTATTTTAGTAATATGCATTTTTCATGAGGATATGCATATGTACTTTTCTCACCAAAAACACAGCCCCAGAACTATTTAAGTCTTTAAAGGATTACATATCAGGAAAACTGAATTGGTCATAAGGTATTGAAATGGAGCGGCTACCATAACTGGATGACTTTCTGGTTTCACTGCCTGTGTCAAAGAGACCACTTCTGGATGTGAGTTTAAATATTGCCTCATCTGCAGAAAAATGCCAGCCAGCCAAAAAAGTGTCATCTGGACTTTGTAGGATGTGATTAACTTCAGTCATATTAAAGTAGACATTCCCAATTTACGTCTGTCTGCAGTTCTGCAAGGGGGGGATGCCAAGAACAAGTCTTCTCATACACAAAGGTGAGATCATTTTCTAAGGGTAGATCACTGCCAATGTTTTTAAATTATGAGATCCACTCCGGAGATTTCTTTTAGAAAAATTCACCACTGGCAGTGCATTTCAGTGCTATAGAGTGGGTCACATGACTTGCTTACTCATGTGAATTATTCAACTTACTCAATGAACTCAAACTGTTAGAGAAGAAGAATAACCGTGTTCAAATCAGCAGACAAAGTGGCTGCATTCAAAGGTGAACTGGAATTGTGGGGGTGACAAATGAACACCCAAAATTTTTACTTGTTTCAGAGATTAGCAGAAATTTTAAGAGTCTGACCTATAGCCATCTTTCGGCCAGCTGGGGTATGATCACCTTTTTCAGGTTTCAAGAGTCTGACCATTACTTCCTAATAACAAACAACTCCAAAACTGGGAAGGAATGGATCCACGGCCTGTTTGTGAATAAGCTAAGTGAATCAACTCTGTCCAGGCCAGCAGAAGATGAACTACTTAATATTCCAAGTGATGGCTTATAGGATCGATCCAGGGAAGGGGAACATAACTAGGACCTCTGGATTTAGGTTCTAGTCTCATGTGAGTCCACGGCACACAGTGTAATAATATATAGCTTAGAGAAACTGAGCTTGGGCCTGATGCATGTTACTCTGGGTAGCAAAAGACTCCAGGCCCCAACCTCACGCAAATTTTATTCCCACGTCTCTAGTAACAAAAATGTAACAAAGACTCAGAAGGCAGGGTAAACACCAGTAATGGAGCAGTTCCACCTTGAAGCATCACAGCATGTGGGATGACCAGAGTCCTTGTTGTTCTCCAAGGTGAAGGTGAGTTGAGTGCAAAGTCTTAGGCAACAAGGAAGGGCGTTCCAATTATTTCTCCCAAACGGGATTGTTTTGCAACATAGTTTTAAGTCCAAAGTCTGTCTGCAGGGAAGGCCTGGTCAGTTTTGACCTTCCTATTATTTCTCCCAAACAGGATTGTTCCCAATAATAGTGACCTTAAAAGTATGTTTGAGACAACTTCAAACTTCTTTATATTCTGTAGGCCAGAGATTTAGCTCAGTGCCACTGCACTTGCCTTGCAAGTGCAAGGTCCTGAGTTTGATCTAAGGCACCAAAAACAAAAAAATCCTTTAACTGAAACAAATATATTCTGGATTAAAGTCTAGAAGGACTATCCTAAAATTGCTATAAAAGTATAGAAAAGCCTACTTCCATGTCCCACATCCTATCTTTGAAAGCAGGGTTTTCTACAGTGACAGCAAAAAAACCCACAAGATTATAAAGCCTGTTGGACATAAACTACACACTTCTTATGTCACTATATCCCAGCACACCCAGATGGGACAAATGAAAACAATTTTGGGGCTACTGATTCAACATTACAGTAAGCTGCATAATTATTTAATTATATAGTATAATGTAATAAAAATAAACTACAATAAATATGATGCTCTTGAATCCTCTCAGAGCTTTCTCTGCCCACCCTTTACAATTTTTTGTGAAAAAAATCACCTTCGATGAAACTTACTCCTGATGCTGAAAAGGTCAGTCAATAGTGTAGTGGCAAAAAATTCTAATAGCTTTTCTTCAACAATCTCATGGTGCAAGGCTGACATAGTTTTAAGAAAGATTAACAAGAGAAAAGCATAACAAAATTATTTAATGAAAGTTTTACCCAACAGAGAAATGAAGACCCAAATCCCCAAGGAAAGCTACATACTTTTATACTTGGGTTTGATGGAGTAGACAACCACATAGAAATATGATTGGACCAAAAAAACAATATAATAAGGCCTAAGATTTAACTCAAGTGATGCCTACTTTGGAAGCACAAGGGCAAGAGTTCAATCCCTGGTACCAAGAAAAAAAAAACAAAACAGTATCACCGAATGGTAATAAACTAGGGTAACAATCTATTTTTTGAAAATCTTCTTGGCTTCTATATGTATTATTATTTCTCCTCTCAGTTTGGGGCTGAGTTGCTCTAGAATAAGGGTTAAGTACTAGGTTTCATGGCCTGTTTTAAGAGAAAAGAGTTCTAGTTTATATGACTGAGCTTGAAAAAGGGGAATTTCAGTTGATTTGACTGATTTCAGGAGAGAAAAAAGGGGCAGGAGGAGGATGTCAAGAGGTCAGAAAGACCTTGCTTCTGAGCCCTTTTCAAATTCATGCATTTCAAAGAACTTAGCACAACATGGCAACATACTTTGCGATATTTGATCTGAGCTCCAGCAACAGCTGATATATTTTAGAATTTTCCCAGCAATTTTCAGAAATCATATATATTTTAGCACTTTATGGTTCATTTCCCTTTTACACAACTACAGGATACAGTATAAGAGATAGCCTATTAATTTTCATGTTTGTAAAAAAAATTTCATGATATCATAGATCCATCTGCTATGTTAACAATTTTGGCAACTATACACTGAACTTTTATGTTTCAATATCAAAATCTTTTAATATAAATTAAATATTAAAAGATGCAATAGCAATGAGAAGGTAGAACTTTTATAGGTAAGTTGTTTATTTAGTTTTTGATGGTGCTGAGCATCAGACCTAGGGCCTTCTGCATGCTAGGCAGGCAATCTGCCACTGGGCTACTTCCCTGCTCCTCCTGCTGAGATTGGTTTTTACCCTATCCTCCAAATCTAAAATAGAATAAAAAGGTGTTATATCTGACTTTTATGAACTTTCGTCCTTTAAATTTTTTTCTAATGGATAACCATGTAATTCTATGAAATATAAAACAGAATGTACTACTTAAAATTTTCATAATTAATATATATTTTACTAAAAAATAAATTCAGGGCCAGGGATGAAGTGCATTGGCACTGTGTCTGCCTGGCAAGCACAAGATCCTCAGTTTGATCCCTGGTATGGGAGGGAGGGCAAAAGAATATAAACTCAAATATAGAGTGCATTTGGAAAAAACTGGAAAAACATTTTAAATGAAAATTTAAAGGCGGTGAGTGTTTGCCTTTTTTTGTCTTTTATTTTTTTAATTAAACATGTAGCAACTTTGTGAAACTGGGTGGTGAGAGACAATTACTTGGTGCCTGAGTTTCATCAAGGAGGGCCAGTAACGATTTTTTTTTCCTGGACTACCTCTTCAACGATAACAAAGAACTCCTCCTATGGCAAAGTTTAGACAGGTTTTCTTACAGTCCCTTACAAGAGGCTGGAGTTACTAAACCTGGATTCTTCAGCCTCAATGCAAATCCTCTGCACAACATCCACTAGGTTCACCACCACATGACCCCTGTGGGACCTGGTAGGTGATGGGTTGAGGGGAGATACGAGACTCATGCTGACAAGCTGTGCTGTAACAAAGGCCTATGTATTAGACTCCAGAACACTAAGTCTTCTGTCAATATTCTTCAGGTGTGCGGGCTAACTTGTGAGTTTGTAAACAGGCTAAGCTCTTGAATCTTCATAGTTCTTTTCATACTGGTAACACTGTAATTTGAGACTTCTCCTTTATTCCCCTATAGAGAAGTTAAAATTCTGTTGTTGTACTTCAGAAAATGTAAGATTGTGATGCTACTCAAGATGCTAGAACCAAGATTAAAAAATGAGCAAAGGAAAAGAAATAGAGACATTAAACTTTAAAAAACAATATTGTATTTTGTTTCTGTTTTTTTGAGACAGGGTCTTGATATGTAGTTCAGGCTGGCCTTGAACTCACTATGTACCCCAGGTTGGCCTCAAACTCAGGGTAATCCTCTTGTTTCAGCCCTGCAAGTGCTGAGACTACAGGCATGCACCACCATGCCCTCTAAGAAAAACACTAATTTAACCTCAAGTGTTGGAAGTAATGCAGTATATATTAAAGTTAGCTGGCGGAAAAAAAACAGTAGCTCATGAAATGAAGAAAACAAATAATAAGCTCTTTAAAAAACCAAATCAGACCTATTAATCTCCAGACACATGTGTGATCTTTTCTTTTATGAACCTTAATCTTTATCTAACCTATGGGTCTTGGTTTCTCTTTGCCACCCGATTTTTCCTGTGGCTCTTTCTTACGCCTGGGTGCTTTGTAATGGGCTCCCTTGTCAATTGCTAACAGGAGATTTTAAAATGACATAAGGTCAGAAGACCACCTTGCCAGTTCATGGACTGCACTCATTCTGATATGAGCTTGATTTCTCGCTACCTCTGAAAACCATAGCACATGATGATTAAAAAAATATATATATGTATATGTATATATATATAGAGAGAGAGAGAGAGAGGGAGACGGGGGGAAATTGAAAATTCAAGACTATACACCTTATTGTGCAAATAAGGAGAGTAAGACCTAGAGAAATTAAAGCATACTATCCAAGTTGACATCACTTTATTTGAATTCATTCTGGCAATTTGGGAATCTTCTGCTCTCTGAAGCAGAAGAAAGCAAGATACTGCTTTTGATGTCTTTGATGATATCATTGAACTCTTTTCAGACTTGGGTTTAAACCTAGGGTCTTGTGCATGCTAAGCAAGTGCTCTACCACTGAGCTACAATCCAGCCGTGAACTATTTTTGACAAATATTTCTATTTTCTAATGTGGAAATAGAGGCAAAATCAGATTTGTGAATTCTCCTTTCTCTTTTTCACCCAGCTGTTTTCCATCAGTTCTCAAGAAGACACAGCACTTTCACAACTTTACACCCAAAGTGTTAAAGAGCTTCTATGGCACAGTCATATTTCTGCACAATTAAACTTACCTGAGCCTATGATAGTTTCTCACACATCCTCAGTAATGTATTCTTTTATCTTTTGTTCATGGCTTTAAAAATCTGAACTCACTAAGGAATGCACAGTGTATCCTTAATGACTTGTTTAGGTTCTTTTACCTCTTCTTCCTCATTATTAATCATGAGGCACAACTTGGCCTGATGACTTTTTAAACTTTAGGTTGTGTCTTATTCAGAGACTCATGCTATGTAATTATGCCATTTTTTTCCTTTCCACTTTATAAAATCTGTCTTCTAAAATATGAGCTCTTTATCTCCCTTTTCGAGTCTACCTTATTGGTATCACTAAGTCTGTAGTTATACAACTGGAAATTACGGACTAACCATCAAGAAGATTTGAATTGTAATTCCATAATTTACTCAAAATTTGACCAGAGGGAAGGTCTATGACCTGTGGCCTTGAACTTTGCTACTTAAAAAGTGAATCTAAACTGGGTGTGGTGGCTCACGCCTGTAATCCCAGCACTTGGGAGGCAGAGACAGTAGGACTGTTGAGTTCAAGGCTTGCCTGGGCTACATAGTGAGCTGAGGGTCAGCCTGAACTGCAACACGAGACCCTGTCTCAAAAAAAAAAAAAAAAAAGTGAATCTAATATCCGAATACCTACCTATCCAACTGATAGTTTGGTGTTTTGGAGATAGCATTAAATATAAGCAGAATCAAGATTTAATTTAAGTCTGCCTAACTCATGTTCTCTCCAGAATGTCACCATGTATGTTTGTGTACTTTAATTCAATGTCCAAAGTTACCTGATTGCTGGCAGCCCATCTTTTACAAGGCTCTCAAGACAAAGAGTTTCTTATAAGGTTTCAAGAATCATAATAGTCAGATTTCTCAGTAGCACAGTACCTTCAAAATTATTTCTTAGAATTTATTATTTTCCAGAATTATTTGTTAGATTTCTACAGCAAATAAACTACCAGTTAAATATGAAAACAGAAAAAGACATTTTCAACACATTTTGTGAATCTTCTGAAGATAAAATTTCTGGAATACTTGACACACTTGAACACACTGAAAAAAGCAAAAGATTTATATGATCTAAAGAGAAATCAGAGTGCTGGACACATTGAGAAAACTCAATAAGGACCCAGAAAATAAAACAAACTAAAAACTTAATTATTAACCTCAAGGAAAACAAAAAAATATGTATGCATGTCTTATGGTTTCTTTCTTTCTTTTTTTTTGAAACAGTGTCTCACTTTGTAGTTCAGGCTGGCCCTGAGCTCACTATGCAGCCCAGGCAAGCCTCGAACTCAGCAATCCTCCTGTCTCTGCCTCCCGAGTGCTGGGATTACAGGCGTGAGCCACCACACCTGGCACTGTGGTATGTGGTATTGATTGTTGGTGGGTGTGAGTCACCACACCCAGCATTGTATGTGGTTACTGGGATCGAACTCAGGACCTTGGCTTGTGAGGTAGGCACCGAAACCACTGAGCTAAATCTCCAGCCCCTATGGTTTCTTTAAAGAACATATATAAACTCATACTAATCTAAATTCTGAATTTTCATCTAGCCAAAATTATAGTATAGCTCCATTGAAATGATGAGAGACAAAATGTATGAGTGTTATGCACATACTAGTGAATGTATATTGGTGGTAAGGAACAGAGGAAAAATTAAATCCCTTGTTAAAGGGGGGGCACACTCACACATTGCATAGAAGTGAGTCAATAGATAATACCTAAATTTGGAAAATAAAGAGGAATATAAGTTTGTTCTTTGGTTATATGGCAATACATGACCAGAAGAAAATGGCTAAATTGTTGAAAATGGTTACCTCTGAAAATAACTGAGAAGCAAGATTTTTCTTTAAGCAAGACTTGGTTTATTATTTCATTTTCAAACTATATGATTAAAAACAAAATGTAGGAGTTCAGGGTATAACCCAGAGGCAGTGCACTTGTCCAGCAGGTGTAATGCCCTGGCTTCACTCCCACCACTGGAAAAAAAAAAAAAAAGAAAAGGAAATTGATCTCTAAAAAGAAAGAAGAAAAATAACTGTTCCTCTCAAGGTAACCATGGTTTAATGGATGACAATTAGCTAAATTGTATTACGTTCAAGGAGAACATAATGTTGACCCAAATACAGTCAAACTAGTCAAGAACAAAAAAATTACATGAGGGGGGGTTAGCTAGGACTGCAATCCAGGAAAATACAGATTCAATCAATCCCAGAAATGTGCTCTGAGATTTTTACAAAGTACTGCCTATATATATAATTTACAACCATATGGGGATTGAAAATTACATCATTTATTTAGAATCAAGATTGGTGCTGGCTGAAAGTTAAACTAGATTGTAAGAAAAACATTGGATACAGTATCAGTATTTGGGCAGTTTGAGATTAGGCCATTGTGCAGAAGGCCATGGGAAGTTAACTGTTTCAAAGGTCAGCTCACATCTCAAGGTGAAAGTATCTGCAACTGGGTTCAAAGGTTCAGCTGCAGATGGAGTTGAGATGTAACAAAGGCCTTCAGCTCTGTTTTAAGTGCCCCAGATCAACTTACTACACAACAATTTTTCCTGGATATTAAGAAGGTATAATCTATTCTCTCTTGGGCAAAGTAAGTTAATAAGAAGCCACCACATACGACATCTTCTTTAGAAAGAGCTTTACATTTCTAATTAGGAGTTTTCTATGCAGAATAAGAGGAGAGGAATAGTCTCATCTTGTCAGGGAAAATAGTATCAGCAGAGAATGAAGCATACAGTCACCTTTCATTTATTGGGGTTTTCTTACTGCTATAACTAAGCTGTGTTTTATATTCAGATAAATGGCAGATGACAGGGCTCAAAAACCTTGCATGTCATTTAATAGAAAGATACTTTTAACATCATAAATCCAAGCATGTATGATAAATAAATCATCATCTATTCCATTGACTCTATAACTCAGGAGTCATTCTGCACATTTGCCTGTCCTTAGCATCTATTTCTTACCCATTATCAGTATTCCTCTGAGTGAAGTCTTGTGAGCAACTGGAATTAGAAGCCTTTGCATAGTATTAGCTCCACAGTTTTGTCTACCTTCTCCCAGTTCCCACCACCTTTACCTGTACGCTCACAAGAACTTCCTAATCAGTCTCTAGGGAGGTTTCTTTCTCTTCTATTCTCCATTTCCAGCAAGTGATTTCAGCAATGTGCAAAACATTCCATGTCAATCTTCCTACTAACTCTACTTCAGTGGCTTTCCATTTCTATTAGATAAAGACTAACATCTTCAAATGGTCTTCAAAAATTGTGCAAGATTAATCTGAGCCTTGTCTCCACCATATTCCCCTATGATATACAACTTTCTCTCCCCTCTAGCTAGAACACTCTTCAGTAACTTGAACCCTACATTGTGCTCTCCGCTGTCATGCACTCTGTGTCCCTCATCCTCCTTCCATCCTGAACGCTCTCTTCTAGCACTTCCTGCCACTCCATCACCCCCACAACTTTTATATTTACTTAAACTTTTATATTTACTTCCTGTTTACTCACTCTTTAGATCTGTATCCTCAGGGCACCAATACATACGCTTTAAGGCACTTACCGTGATTGTAAGTTTGAATTCATTTCTCAGGTTTAACTAAACTAAATTTCTCTTCTTAGCTATAAATTCACTTGGGCAGGAATTGTATTAATGTATATTTGAATGAATGATTCAATGAATGAATGAATGGAAAACATGCTTATTGAAACAAAAAATTTAGGAAACAATAGAAAATACTTTTCTTATACAGAAGAAACTTGAGAAAAAGTAGCTCTTTAATATGAATACTATACAAGTGGACAAGTTCTTCTATAATAGCCTTGACAAAAAAAATAAGAAAATATTCAAATAAATATGATATAATTGGAAGTAAGCTCTTAACTGACATAAGACTGGCAACTAAGAAATATAGAGAATTTTTACTATATTTTTAGGTAACTGGCCATTAATCCCCTTTGAATCCTATCTGATCATTTAAAAAATTAGTACCACACTGAGAACAGACTCTGAGGAGGTTGATAAAAATACAAAAATTATTCAATAAGTAGTCTCTTCTTTCATTTCCTTCTGAGTAAAAAAAAGTGTCATTCTCACAAAGCTTCTGTCAGCAGGCCAGACAATCCATCTGTTTTTTTAATTAAACACACTGAACATTGCTTCATTTGAATTGGACAATTTCCAACCTTTCTAAAGATTTTTTTTCCCACAGAACAGCTTATCTTTTGAAAAAAATTCAAAGATGATGCATCATTTTTCACTTTTTTACTAAAAGTAAAGATTGTAATTGCTGATATACTTCCTTAAGTGATTTTGAACCAGCAGTTATAAAAAAATGATTTATTTAACTATCTTTGGGCATTTAAGAGCTATTATGTCTTCTCTTTTTATATGACTAGCAAGAACAGATTTTAAAAAGTTATCAGTAAACTTTACAAAAATATGTTCATTGAATTTATGACCTAGGTTTAGAGTGCCTATAATGGTATAAGTATGGTCAATAAACCATCTATATCTTTATCAAGACTACAAACAATGTAAAATGATAAAAACTACATTAATATGTTAGGTAATAGGTGAAATGAAGATAAAATGAAGTATCAGAATTCAAAATTAGAGGAATGTAATGCAAGTATTGTTTTATAGAGTTTTATCTCATTTTTCTTGCTTCTGTTCTTATCTTTATAATTGTACTAAGTTACAGTCATTTCAAAATAGGTCCTTATAATCAACAAATTTTTGTAATATTCCAATCACAAAATATAAATCTATATTGGGCAAGAAATCAAAATAACTTACTACAGTAAATCACTTAGCCACAAAGAAAGACTTCGAAAGAAGAAAAAAGAAAAGGAAGCTAAAATAAAATTAGAAAACAAGTTACCAAAGAGCTATAGTGAGATGTTACCTGCTACCTTAACTTGAAATTATGGTACAGAGCCATTGTAATAAAAACAGCATGGTGCTGGGCATGGTGGCTCACGCCTGTAATCCCAGCACTTGGGAGGCAGAGACAGGAGGACTGCTGAGTTTGAGCCTTGCCTAGGCTACATAGTGAGCTCAGGGCCAGCCTGAACTACAAAGCGAGACCCCGTCTCAAAAAAAAAAAAACAATCAGCATGGTACTTGCAAAAAAAAAAAGACTTGAGGATTAATTGAATAGATGAGAAGATATAGAAACAACCCAAACACACTCAGCTATCTTATCTTCAACAAAGGGGCCAAACATGTTCACTGTAAAAAAGATAGCCTCTTCAATAAGTGGTGCTGAAAAATTGTCTTTCTACATGATGACTAAAATTAGACTCATGTCTCTTACCATGTAGTAAACTAAAATCAAAATACATTCTAAAAAATCTAAATGTTAAAAACAGAAACACTAAATTTGGTGTAAGACAGAATACATAGAACTCTTAAGGAATTAAGTATAGGCAAAGAATTCATGAATAAAACTCCAATCTCACATGAAATGATAAAAAATCAATAATGTGGATCTTATCTACTAAAAAGCTTTTGTATAGAAAAAGAAATCGCTCAGAGTGAAGAGACAATCCACAGAGTAAGAAAAAAGTTCTAGCCCATAGGCCCTCAGATAACAGGACCAATATCTAGACCATACAAAAAAACATACCCCATAAATTTAAAGTCCCAATCAAAAAGTAGGCATCTAAAATGAATACACACTTCTCTGAGGAAGAAGCACAAATGGCAAATAAAAAATATGAAAAAATATTCAATATCACTAGTCATTTGAGAAATACAAATTAAAACAATGCTGAAATTCCAACTCACTCCAGAAAGAATAGCTATTATCAAAAAATCAACCAATAACAAATACTAGTGGGGCTGTGGGGAAAGAGAAATCCTTCTCCAGTGTTGGTGGAAGTGTAGATGGGAGCAACCACTATGGAAATCAGTGTGGCACTTCAAAAAACTAAAACTAGAGGTTCCACTTGGCCCAGCTATTCCTTTTCTGGATATCTTCCTGAAAGAGGTAAAAGAGTTATCCTACAGTGATTTATGCACACCTGTATTTATAGCAACACAATTTATAATAGCTAAAATAGGCCAAATGCCCATCAACCAATGAATGGATAAAGAAGATGTGGGTTTTTTATACAATGGAGTAGTCAGTCCTCTTCCATAAAGGATAAACTTGAGCTATTTCTAGGTACATGAGATACCTTAAGACCATACTCTTAAGTGAAATAAATTGGATATACATGTTTAACTATTGCATTGTTTCTCTGGTGTGAAGAACAAAGAGAGTTATTAATAAAGACTAAAAGGCGTAGTATAAATATTGTGAAACAGGAAAAGATAGTAATAATAAAGACCATGTGAGATAAGCCAATAGCCAACATAACCCTGGATGAAAAAAGGCAAATATTTTGTTTATTCTCTAAGATCTGGGACAAGAATTTCTATTTTTATCACATTTATTTAACATTGTACTTGAAGGCCTAGACAGATAGATAGATAGATAGATAGATAGATAGATAGATAGATAGATAGATAGATAAATAAATAAATAAATAAATGGCATCCAAAATGGAAAGACTGAAGGCAAATTGTTACTACTTACAGATGACATGATTTTATGCATAGAAAACCCCAAAGACATCCTCAAATCTATTAGAACAAATAAATATATCCAGCAAAGTTGTAGGACACAAAATTAACATACAAAAATTTGTACTGCTTCTGTATGCCAATTGTCATTTACCTTTGATAGAAATCAAGGAAACAATTCCATTTACAATAGCTACAAAAATAATAAAATATCTAAATAAATTAAACCAGTGATATGAAAACTGAAAACTATAAACCACTGATGATAATGACATAGGAAAAAAAATAACTCCCAACCTGCATAATGTCATATGTGCCAAGTTTGTGTTCCTGAAATCAAAGAATGAATTCCAAATGACAAAGGAGGTTAAGAGCAGGGAAAGGTTTATTGAGAAGTAGCATGACAGACAGCCAAGTTAGGTCTAAATATTATAGGCAGTCAGACAGGGCTAGGCTCTCAAGGGAGTCAACGTAGATGAGAACACATCAGAACTGTGTGTGGAGGCACACCTGAGGGTTAAAGTCACAATGGCCAGATTATCGGTACCACTTTTTTTAAACTTTCTGTATAAACAAACCACTATCTTATGGAGGGTAGGCCAAACTCTCCAACCCACTAAGACTACTAAGACTAAGACTAAAGACAAGGCTAAGACTATATATTATCAACCAAAGTTAATGTCATCTACATGCCCTTGCTACTATTAGATGGATATTACCCAAGTAGCTATACTTGTAATCTTATTGGTTGATTATAGTTTTAACCCACATTGTACTCCTTTGTGGCTTCACTCTATAAAACTAAGAAGTGGGCTCATTGGCAACCCATTCAGGATTTCTCCTATCTTTCAGGAGCTATTTCTATTCTTCAATAAATTTTCTGACTTTAACCTCCAATGTTCCTTAGAATTCATTCTTTGACTTCAGAAAACACAAACTCGAACTCAGCACATCTGACATCTAGCAGGTTGGGAGATATTTACCCCTAAATCAACAGAATTAGCTTCTGAGAAACAGAGAATTCCAAATGAGTTATCACTGAGGTCATTTCTCCAAGAATGTTCTATAGAGCAAAATCATGAGGTGGGTACAACATTTGCCAGACTATAATCAATCAGTAAGATTATGAGTATAGCAGCTTAGCTGATATTGATCCAAATAGGGGAGTGGCCATGTACCAAGGATATATGACTAAAATCATAACCCTTGGTTTATCTATGACTACTAAAATAGGAATATTATGGGGAAAGAATGGCACCAACTGAGCCATGGATATCTGATCCACATCTGAACTTAATGGAAGGGAGGTACCCATTACAGTATAATGTCAAATTTCCATTTATCCCTTAGGGAAGTATGCAAATCTTCCCATTGTGACTTTATCTTGAGGCCTTGCCTTTTCAGATGTACCTCTAGCCAGTTTTGATATATTCTCATCTTTTATATTGACTTTCTTGAGGGCTTATCCCTGACTATCTATTAATTTCTACCTAACTTAGCTGCTTATGATAATAGAAAACAAAAAGAAATCCAAAAGCCTTCTCGTGGACTGAAAAATAAGTATTATTGGGCCGGAGGGTTAGCTCAGTGGTTCCTGCTCCTGCCTCACAAACACAAGGTCCTGACTTCAATCTCCGGTAACCACATACAATGCTGGGCGTGGAGACTGACGCCCACCAGCAATCAACACCACATACCACAGTGCCGGGCGTGGTGGCTCATGCCTGTAATCCCAACACTCGGGAGGCAGAGACAGGAGGATTGCTGAATTCGAGGCTTGCCTGGGCTATAGTGAGCTCAGAGCCAGCCTGAACTACAAAGCGAGACCCTGTCTCAAAAAAAAAAAAGAAAGAAAAAGAAGTATTATTAATATATTCATACTACACAAAAGAACTACAAATTCACTATAACCTCTGTCAAAATGCCGGTGACATTCTTAACAGAATTGGAAAAAAAAAAAACGGTAAAATGTGTATAGAAACAAAATTCCTGAACAGCCAAAATAATCTTGAGCAAAAAGAACAAAGCAGGAACCATTACCTCACCTGACTTCAAAATATACAATAATCATCAAAACAGCACAGTACTGGCAAAAAAAAACCAAAAACAGTCCAAGCAAATAGATGAATTCTAAAAGTGGGCACATACATATGCAGCCAACTGACTCTCAGCAAGATGCTAAGAATGCTCAGTGGAGGGAGGCCAGTCTTTGCAATAAATGGTGCTAGGAAAATTGGATATCCAAGTGTAGAAACAGGAAGAAAAAATGTGTAAGTATACACGTATCTCTCTGTTACAAACTCAACTCAAAATGGATTGAATACTTAAATGTACAGCATGAAATTACTAGAAGAAAACATACGGAATATTCTTCAGGACATTAAAAAGGACTAATATTTTTTGGAGACTACCCAAAAGAACAGGTAAAGAACTTTTAAAAACCAGACAGATGAGATTATATCAAACTAAAAAATCTCTACACAGCAAAGGAATCCACAAAGTAAAGAGACAGTCTAGAGAATCAGAAAAAAATTAGCAAACTCAAACTGTACAAGGTGTCAACACCCATAACATATAAGGAACTTCATGAACTCAGCAGTAAAAAGGAAATAACTTGATTTTAAAATGAGCAATAAACTTAGTTTTCAAGACAAGATATAAAGTTAAGTACATTAAAAAAAGTGGCCAGCCTTACTAATATTGGGGCAATGTACATCAAAACCATAAGATATCAATTCACTCCAACAAAAATAACTCCTATCAAAAAGCAAAGATAACAAATAGAGAAAAGAGGAGAGAATAGGCTATTAATCAAATAATTAAGAAGTGAATTACCATGTAATTTAGCAATCTTACTACCAGATAAAATATCCAATGGAAATTAGGTAAATTTGTCAAAGAAACATCGGTAAGCCCATGTTTACTGCAGCCCTCTTCATAGCAGCAAAGAAATAGAAATTTTCTAAATATCCATCAACTGATGAATAGATAAAGAAAAGGTGGTTATGTATATATACACAATGGAATACTACTGAGGCATAAAAACAAATGAACTCCTGGGGCCGGAGGGTTAGCTCAGTGGTTCCGGCGCCTGCCTCGCAAGCGATCCCTGGTAACCACATACAATGCTGGGCGTGGAGACACACCCACCAACAATCAACACCGCATACCACAATGCCGGACGTGGTGGCTCACGCCTGTCATCCCAGCACTCGGGAGGCAGGGACAGGAGGATTGCTGAGTTCGCGGTGGTTTGCCTGGGCACCATAGTGAGCTCAGGGCCAGCCTGAACTACAAAGTGAGACCCTGTCTCAAAAAAAAAAAAAAAAAAACAAATGAACTCCTGTCATTTGGAACATCAGCGGAGCTAGATATTATGTCATGTGAAATAAACCAAGTACAGAAAGGAAAGTACAGCGTGATCTCATTGGTATACAGAATATAAAACAATTAATCTTAGAGAAGTTGAGAGTATCATGGTGATTACCAGAGACCAGGAAGAATAACAAATGAGACAAAGATGGAGAGGAGTTGACTAATGGACTCTAAATTAGCAATTAGAAATAAGAAGTTCAGGGGCTACTGCAGAACAGAGTGAGTATAGATAATGTCTATTTCAAAAACTAAAGAAATGATTTGGAACATTTATACCGCAAATTTGAGATGTATATATTTATACTGATTTAAATATTACTCAATTTAAACACCACATAGTAGCACAAAAATATGTAACATTTTATATTTTTGTGTATCAGACAAAGTAAGCTATTGTCAGTACTAAGAACAGAACCCAGGGTCCACTGAGTTACATCCTCAAACTTTTTGTTTTATTTTGACTGTGGGTCTTGATAAATTGCCTGGCTGGCCTTGAACTTGCAATCTCTCCTGCCTCAACCTCCAGACAGCTAGGACCACAGGTGTGTCCAATCACATGCACCAATAAATTTGTGAGTGGGTGTGGCACTGGGGATTGACCTCAGGACCTTGTGCTTCCCAGGTAGGCCTGGAACAACTGAGCTACATTCCTGGCCCCAAACTTTTAGATGTTTAAAATATCATGATAAAGAAAGTGCAAAGGTTTTACTTTTAAAGATAATAAATAAATTCTTACTAGTTGCTGTGAAGAATAAGAAAGGGATGACCAGTGAATCATAAAAGAATTTCTCAATAGCACAGAAGCCCCAGTTCATACTATAAATCATGCATTTTAAGTTGATTTTATTAGTACATTGTGGGGTTGAGGATTTAACTCAGCAGCACTATGCCTACCTTGCAAGTACAAGGTCATGAGTTCAATCACCAGTACCAGGAAAAAAAAGAAAAAGAAAAAGTAGAGAAGATTGACTATTAATAGTACATTTTATATATACATTA
>PVIC010031007.1:0-21577 GCA_004025085.1 Thryonomys swinderianus | reverse complement strand
TATAGAACTCTGATATAATAAGTGGGTATTATTCTAAGTCACTAAGGTTATTGTTAATTTGTCATGCAATAATCTAATGCAAATATTAATAGCTAGATTCAATAAAATCCTGAAGAGTTTATTTCATGTAATTTAGAAGATAGAGCGGAGTAGTTCTTTGAGACTTTTGTGTACACTCACTCCAAACTGTTTTTATAAAATTCTTGCCTGGAAAAGTTTTGCAAATGCTATTTTTGCTAGATAGTTTCTACTAAGTTAGAAATGCATCTCTTCCTAGACCCAGAAAGTTGCCTAGTTTTCTCTACTTCAAAGCCATTTCAAGAGGCATTGGTGGTGTAGTGATTAGCACAGCTGCCCTCCAGACTCATTTCAATGTACGCTTAAAATCATAGATTTCAAATTGCTTTAAAGCCATAGCTATACAGAGAGCACTATGGAATCTTTATTGCTTAGCTTTTTCGTGTAATCATTAATAGTGTTCATTGAATAATTTCCTATATATAAAAAAGATTATATGTCAACCTGCATCTATAGCACCAACTTAAAGAAAAGATCCATTTTGGAAAATTTTGTTTCTGTGCTTTAAAAACATTAGAAGATGAATTAGGTCTCTAAAAGGAAGGAAGTACTGTGTTCTGTGTTGAAGTGTTTGACATCTTTGGCAGGTTGTGAGAGTGGCCAACTCAAACCTTCGAAAACACACCAACTTGACCCATTCTGTTTTCATTAAAAGCAGCAAAAGAAAGTACAGAAAGTTATGAGAGAAGATTGTATCAATAGGCTAAAAATTTGCTAGAAAACTGGAGCAATATAAATGATCCAAGTGGGAAAACTCTCTCAGAAGAAATGTATGCTATTTTAAAAGAGTTTTGTGTGTGTGTGTGTATGTTCTTTTATTCTTAATTTCTTTCCTTTTTTGAAGGGAAACATTTATTGCTATATTTCAGATCTATATAATGATAATATCATAGGGAATCAAGATAAGATCAACCTTGCTTCATTTTTCAAAATAAGGAAATAAATAATTTTGTGTTCCCATTTGAAGATAACTAGTCAGGGTTCATCTACAGAGAATAAATCCATGGCTGCTAATTCAAAACAGAAATCACTCATAAGAATATATCAGATGACTTACAGATTATTTCAGAGGTCCGAAAAGCAAACTACCTTTTGCTTGACTGTCCTAAAGCCTCATCGAAGGACTGGGCCACTGACAGCGCTGCCCTTGCTGCCACCACTGGGAAGCCCTACTCCCAGACGCCTCCTCTGTCCCTGCTGTATCACATTTGGTGCCCCAGGTGCCCTGCTTCATGGTGGAGCCTAAATCGCATTAGGAACCCAAGGAGCAAAAAGATATAAAAAATGTGAGAGTTTTCACTCTTTTCAATGTAAGTTCTCTATTGCATGATTAATATTAAAATAAGATAAAAATCTGACCTTTTATTTTATCAGCCTTTATTTCATGCTTTCAAAAAAATTGCTCTATCATGTTGTCATAGATCCTCAAAGCCGTCTAGTCATTTCTAATTTACAGCAAGAGTTCACCTATGTCACGTAAGACAATAGCTTTGTGTCACGGTTAATACAACATATTGTTGTCCCCAGATGAGTCCTACTTACACACATTTTTTGGCACTGAGCCTTCTCTTTATCTGATCTAGCTTCAAAAATACTAATGTCAAAAATAACATCAGCTTACAATGGGCTTACAGCAGCGATGATAGTTTTAGTAACTGAGTCAACCTCAGGCTGAATGCCATTTGCTGGATCAAGTCAGATGTTAGGATATTATTTTCTGTGACTTACATCCAGAACACTGGGGCTCAGATATAGGTTGTCACAAAGAAGAATAGAAATCAGTAGTGGTGAACAATCTCGTCCTTGCTGTAATTCTCGCAAAAGAAAAAGTAGGTACTATGAAATGATGGGTTGACAATGGCTAAATTAGCATAGCTGCCATTTGAGAGAACTGGACCTTTTGAAAGAGCTCTGACTAGTATTTGAAACCTGATCAATTTAACCATTTCTCATTCTAATATTTATTTAGATTTATGTGTGTAACTGCCAACTTTCATGGAAGTTAGAGCTGCTTAATAACAATAACAAATAACTAATGTAAATAAACCACTAACCTATCCTAGTCGGTAAAGGGCTGAAAGGAAAGGAAAAGCAAATTCAAAGCAAGTAACCAGGTGAGTTATGTGACTTTTTTGCCCTCCCTAGTAACTGATCTTACTTTATTTGGTTTTCTCTACCTTTTGGATTATTTTTTTTTCGGCATTCAGAGAAATAATGCTTGTTCCTTTCCTCTCCTACCCCAACTCATATGTCGTCATTACATAATGCCCTGAAAGTAGAAATTATAGAGAAGATGACTACTGTATGTATGCCCTTTCAACTCAACAGTAGCAGAAGGAGTACGAATGAAGACAGCTGTAACTAAGGGATCCTTCAGCTCTCTTTGTTTGGGACCTTCTCAGTCTCTGCCTATTAATAATATCCCCTTTCATTCCCTAACTTGTCTTGGATTGGATGACAAACTGCATAGTCGCTCTAGTTCTTACCAATATGTTAAAGGATGATGTAGAAAAATACAGAAACTTCCTCTAAAACTGTTGAGGATAGTTGATCTTTTGGTAGATTTAAATTAAGTTGCCCTCTTATTAATAGCCACAAAAGGTAGAGTTGCCTGTATTTTCTGTATAGAGACTAGAATCACTATGGACAACTCGGAACTATTTTATTATTTGGTGGTGCTTTCAAACAGTTAGGCAATTGTTCTTATTTACATGCATGAAAATTAAAGTACTCAAAAATTTTATATATCTATAATGAGAGGATAGTCTTCATTCAGTAATTTAAGAAAAATATTGTTAATGAAAATTCTTACTTGAAATTATAGTTCAGACATAAATGGAGATTTAATAAAATACACTTACCATAGCTCTTTTAAAAATATTTCTTCAAGGACACTATTCCTGCTAGTAATTTTGGTCAAGAAAATATATCTAAATGGAAATTATTTGAAATGCTTAGAAAACAGAATAAAAATTAATACAGTAGTTTTTAAAAGATTTTAATACACTTTTTCATTTACCATTTCTGAAGGGTATTTTCTGCCATGTTTCAGTGTGTATTGTAGCACAGAGAAAATTCCTGCCTTAAAGCAGGTTTTTATTCTCATTGATAGCAAGTAATTTATTTTTTATCATAACTGAAAGCAATATTAATATTGTGGGAAATTTAATTGAATCCTAGAGAAGTTATTTCCTTTGTCCTCCCTCTAACTCTACTGTTTTATGGTGGATTCAATAAATAAAGCTCAGTTTGCAAAACCATAGGTTTTAGAGTCTCTAAGTTAAGTTATAATAGACAGTATTCCCATATGAAACTACATAGTGTTCACTTACACTCAGTAGAAGTTTATGGAGATTTTAAAGAAGCTATTAGGGCCAGCTATCAGTCCAATAAGACACAGAGGAGTAATGTAGCTAATGATAGGAATTGACACACATCTTCCATAAACAGTTCAGACATGCAGCTTTCGACTAGAGCTGACATATTTTCAGCTGAGATTTTTTACCTTGTTAATAATTAACAGAGTGTAACAACTCCACCTGGACTATGAAATAACAGAACATAATTCCAAATGTTTTTATAGTATGTTGTTTTCTATAAAAATTGTTATCCAAAGATCTTACAGTGTTCTTTTACCCAGTTTTCTTGTCCCCTAAATATGAGTGTTATATAGGGTAGAATTTGTTGTTAATTTCTGCCATTGCAAAAATGACAATGTCAGGCTTGCATTCTCAGGTTTTTAAATGAGGCATAAATCCTCTCTTTGCCAAAAGAAAGGATTCTATGGAAAAAGAGGAGCCCATGTTATGATTGTCATGACTGTATTGTGTATTTTAGCCATTCAATTTACATTGAGTGTTTAGTCTTAAACTTAGAAGTTAATAAAGATGGCAGTTATTTTAAGAAATAGTCATTTTTTGGAGCATTGTATGCACCACTATGAACAACCAAAGGAGATGGGTATAGAGAGTGCTTAATTGTATCACTACTTAGAAATCAATACGTTTTCTAGAAGACTAAGAAATGAGCAGGGAGAGAAAGAATCTGCCAGTCTTGAGAGTTGTCTTACTTTCAAAGGGATTCATAAATGCTTTTTTTCATAAATGCAACTTATGTGCAAGTTGCCTTTGTATAATTTTTGAAAAGATGTCGTTTCTGCCTTATTTGTAATCATAAGACATGTACAAGATACCACTATTAACACCACTCTATTTTTCATTGTGGACTGTAGGACAAGCTTAGGGCATGTTTTCCATGAAGTGAAAAAAAAATTAACAGATACTTGATGTTATAATCAGCCTTGTGGTTTTCCAGAGGTGGCTGAACCTAGAGTGTATGACTGATTCATGGTGGAACTAGGCCTGAGGGCAGCAGGATTAAATAGTCTGAATAAGAAAAGGGCAGAAAGATGCTGTTAACCTCTCTTGTTGCTTTTTTTGTCATCCATCACTATGAACTGTTGCCCCTCTGCCTTGGAGCCAGCCAACTATGGACTGAAACCTCTATCAACTGTTAAGCTAAATAAACCCTTGCCCTCTAAATTTGGGTATGAGGCATTTTGCCACAGCAACAAGAGAAAAGTGACTGAGTCACTTGGAGTCATGGGGACAGAAGGAACCCTGGCCTCCAAATTAAACATGTGGAATGAGCCCTGAAGGAGACCTTGACGAGCCATGGAAATGATCTGTGTCAACTTGTCTAGTAATGAGGAAGCTTACACACTGTTATATACAGTCTGAGAGAAGAAAGAGAACATCTGTGTAAAGGGAGGCAGGTCTTCGTGTCCTATCAGCAAAGTGTAAGCTCACTTGACTCTCTACCCTTGCCAAGTGCTGAGGTCACCGTTTAGATGGAACAGTCTGAAGGAGCTCTTAAGTGAGCCCTGCTTCGAATAGATTGACTTAAATTTTCATTAGTAGATGGCAACTTTCTAGGATAGTGATTTCTTTCTTAAGAAAGTATGAATTAGCCAGGCTAGCTGGGCCTCCCCCTGGGTTCTGAATGTCTATGTGGGAGTCACGTCCTCAATGTCCTTTAATTGCTGTCTATATTCACCTAGTAAATAAAGCATATGTCTTACTTAAAGCAAAACAATCTCTAGTAAGAGTATTCTGTCATTGCTTACATCAAGAACCAGTGGTAAACTTTTTAAAAATGCATTTTGAAATCTCACTAAACAAATAATGTAGAAAAAGTCAAGGGAACATTTGTTTTGTATGGAACAAACAGGAAATATACAATGAAAGGAACAAAAAATAATCACATAAAGACATTTCCTATTGTTACAAAGAAATTTTCTAAAACTTAAGTATAACACACACAGTTTCTTAGAAGAATAAACCACTGTGAGACTGAGATACTTTATCTTTATAATAAGTAGTGGATAATTAGAAAATCTCTAAGGTCTCATTAAACCTTTATTTTCTAGGACTACTGCTACCATCCATCATGATAAGTAAATGTCAGTCAGGTAAAGGATTTATCTAAAAGGAAAGCTGAAATAATCAAATAATAGATATGTGGCATTAGCATGTAGAACTCTCAGAGGGGATTAGAATGGGAATTTAAAAGTACAAAATAAAGCCTCTATTTATTAGAACACCACCACATTCTAGACGGTAAGATAAGACTAACATCAGTCCCGTGATTGCACTTTGAACAGAATGGTACAGTTAAAAGTGCTACATACCAGGCCCTGGGCTTAAGCGCCATGGACATATCACGTGATGTGATCATGAGACATCAAGTCTAACACACTCCCCATCTTAAGAAAGAGAGATTGGAGACATAAAGAGACCCATTTGCTTGCCTAGGTCTCTGGCAATGCGCAACATGAGCTCTGGACTCACCAGTCTCGCTCTAGGGTCTGAACCCTCTCACTGAGTCCTGATGACCCTGTGAGATGGCCTCATCTGCTGCTGTTGATAATGATGTCTGGGCTATACAGTGTGGCCTCTGGGGACTCCAGAGGGTAGATTCTTCTCTGGGATTGCATACAGACCCTGTTTAGTAACAAGGACAATAAGGGGTAAGGGATTTAGCTCAAGGGGTGCCACACCTACCTAGGAAGCACAAGGACCTGAGTTTGAGCCTTGATACTGAAAAAAAAAAAAATTCCCCCTTCTCATTCCTAATAGCATGGATTTGAGCCTTTTCCTTGCTTTGTTTGATCCTGCCATTCCCCTACTAGGTATATGCACGAAAGAATTACAAGATTCATATCACAGTGACATATGTGCACCCATGTTCATACCAGCTCAGTTTGTGAAAGCTAAGATGTAGAAACAACCCAAATGCCTATCAATTAGAGACTGGATAAAGGAGTGGTTTTTTTTAAATAAAATGGAATATTACTCTGCATAAAGAGTGACAAGTTTGAGTCATTTATACTCTAATGGACATACCTTGAGGACATACTCTTAAGTGAAATAAATAGGTCACATGTAAATATCGTATCTTTTTTCCGGTATGAGAAACTAAAGATATAAATGAGTTCTAGAGTGTATGATGGATATTGTAAAGTAGAAAATATCTAAAGGGTAAACGGGGTAGGGGTAAGTAACGTAGGGAAAATGTGATGGTGAAAAAAGGAAATAAAGCTGATGTATATGTGGGACAGGGGATTATAGGGTGGGCAGAGGAATGGGAAAACAATGAGAATTAAGTCATGTCATATACTGTTACAAATTCTCAATGTCGATTGTGATCATGTGTATATAGAGTGTGCCAATAAAATCAATTAATTTAAAAAAACAAGGACAATGAAGCCAGGCCTTTTCTCCCCTCTATAACATTTGTCCTTGTGGTGATGAGTATCTGATTGAGTTTCTGACTTTAATTAGATCTGCCTCCCAAAGAAAAATCAGCGTATCACCCCTAGGTTCATGTATAATGAGCATTCACATGGCAATATCCTTTCTCAAATTGGCTGGTCTCATAGCTTTGTGAACCACACAGTTCTTATTAGAAGACTGGGGTAGATTCCCAAACCTGCTTGTACTCTAGTGACCAAAATATTGTCTCGTTGCCAATAGGCTTGGTTGTTTTGGTGGTGTTGTTGTTGTTATGTTTGGTACCTGGGATCGAACTCAGGACCTTGGACTTGCCAAGCAAGTGTAGTGCCACTGAGCTACATCACCAGCCCTGAGTTTTGGTTATTTCTAAATTCTGCAACCTTCTAGTAAGACACTTTCTTGCTCCTCTTTGTCAAACAGGGAAGAGCTACAGGTTAAAGAAATGTTACTGCTCCTTCCTCACAGAGCTTACTTGTGAAATAATCTCCTTTTTTCCAGCCTTTCTTTGTTTTCTTCTTTGGCACTTTCCTTTCCCTGTGGAACATGTGTGTATGCACCACTCCACCTGGCTTGTATTTGATGGGAGAACAGATCTCCGTTTCCCTGGCTTGGCTGATCCGGTCAAAAATTGAGCCAGGGAGGCCAGAGTGAACCCCCCTAGTCTTTTCTTGTGTGCCAATGAGCAGCTAGAAAGTAGTGATGATTTTTATTCCTTGCTGGCATTAACTCTGAGAGGCAAACAGACAAGTAGCAAGAAAATCCAAAATTAAAACTGACATTCCTTCCTCAATTTTTCCCAGGGTGCTTGGATAGAATTATTATTTAATGCTTCTTTGTCACCATAAACGCATGGAGTACCAGCCAATGCATGACATGAAATTGTTCAGATGACAGAAATTGGCTTCAAAACAAAGACCAAAATGTGAACAGCACCAGAGAAGCTGGAGGTGTGGGGTCTGGCGAGAGCAGGTTTTTCAAATCCTGCAGTGCAGACTAATGCAAAGTTCTCTCTGCGGTGCTGGGCAGGGCATTGCTGAGAGTCACTGTCACTTTGTGGCCCTTTCTTCTGTGGGTAGCCCCACTGTATCACATTTTCCTTCTCAGAGTCACCACTGCTGATGGTGGGTCAGGAGCACCCACATACACAGAGGACAGTACTTGATAGCATCGGAAGGTGGAAAAGAAAAGTGTCTTCACTCATTAGGCAGGCGACCTCAGGCCTCTCAAGCACACTGTGCCAGCCCAGGATGTCTGCTCAGGATGTCTGTGGTGCGGCATGTGATGAATGAGTGGTTTTCATGGCCTCGGGCACCTTCCCAGGAGACAGGCTAAGCTGGAAAATGATTTTAGCAGTCATGGTAGGTAAGTGTGACAGAACTCAAATGCCACCTTCTACTTCTGAGCTTGCCTGAGGAATGGCAGGCCTGGGTCTTGACTTACAGGAAGTTCCATTAAAAGAGGAGAAAAAGAATTTCTCCTATTCATCCGCCTCTCTGAAATGAAAATCGGCCCAGGCAGAACAGGATTTCTTTATGTCAGAAGGTTTGCTGATGCAGAGAGAGAAAGGCCTTGGAAGTGCTGACGTGTCTGTGGAGTCAGGAGCAGTGAGAGCAAAGTGGCACTGAGTTTTCACCTCACCTCTGTATGTCACTTTTGCATATTTGAGTGCCATCAACATCTAAAGGAATGTAAGAAACCACTTCATCTTTTTTTTTTTTTCCTGTTTTTGAGACAGGGTCTCACTTTGTAGTTCAGGCTGGCCCTGAGCTCACTATGTAGCCCAGGCAAGCCTGAAACTCAGCAATCCTCCTGCCTCTGCCTCCCGAGTGCTGAGATTACAGGTGTGAGCCACCATGCCCACCACTGTAGCATGTGTTACCGATTGCTGGTGAGTCACCATACCCTCTATTGCTGTATGTGGTTACCTGGGATTGATCTAAGGACCTTGTGTTTGCTAGGCAGGTGCCAGAACCACTGAGCTAAATTTCTGACCCCCACTTCATCTTTTGAGAGACTCTGGACATAGGGAAAGTCTGTTTTACTTCATAGCCTTTTAAGTGAAACTTATGATGACAGAAATATAGAAGTTGAATTAGTGGTCTTAATTCTCTTTTGAGCTGATGATCTAAAAGAAGCCTGAAATTGGAGAGTTGAGTTTTATTTTTAAAATCCTGTATTCTTATGCTTTGGGGGCGCTGTTAGGTTCCACCAACTGTGGGACATGTGAATTTAAATGTCTCTTACTTGTAAACTTCAGCTCTTTCAGGAAGCTGTTTTTGTTTGTTACCTAAACGGCAGAAATTGGCTTCTATCTCAAACAGTTTCTGCATTATTAAAATGTAGCTTTTATGCAAAGACTTAATGGGCTCTCTAGGGCCGTTGCATATTAATGTTATATACTAAGAACTATTAAAATGTCCCAACTAAAACATGCTCATTAATTAAGTGTTCTGTTTTATTTGTGGCCATGAATGAAAAGGACAAACCAGTTATCTTCACAGTCATTTAAACACACACACACATACACACACACAGAGGCAAACACACACGCACAAATCTAATACAAAGATTATAGTCTCTTCATATGACAATATATGAGCGACTCAGTCACAGAATTCCCAAAAGTCCTACAGTTATTACTCTTTCTTTTTTATTCTTATCCTTAAGTAGCCCAAACTACAACAATTCTAAGCTATTGTTATTATTTAGTGTAGAATACTTAGAGTAAATTCTGACTCTGAGATGGGTTTTTCTTCTGCAGGGAGAATGTATTAATGCATTAGTTTGTCTTCAGCCAGTTTTCACTTAGAGATTTTAAACTCCTTTGAAAATACCTAAGTAAATGCTCACTGATGAAGTTAAGCAGGAAGAGTAAGGAGAAAGATGAACATAAAATCAACTAGTACACCACTTCTGTACGGTCCAGTCCACTTTTTCTTTCAACCAAAAAGTAGAAGTTTCTTATCAGATACTTACTTAAATGTTGGATATTAAAGCAAGTTGGAAAACTACAGAGCTGGACCCTCGGCATCCTCCTTTCAAATAGCTGTGGTGATGGCCAAGTAAAACGATAAAAACCCTGGCTTAAAAAGTCAACCAAGTGGACCCGGGATGTAGCTTAGAGGCACCACATCTGCCTTGCAAGCACAAGGTCTTGAGTTCAATCCTGGGTAATGTCCAGAAAATAAATAAATAAAATGAAAAATAAAGTCAAACAAGTACCCACCACCTCCTCATCAGTAACAGAGAGGCTTAGACTAAATGTATTCACTAGCTCCTTACGGAGTTCCTAATAGGTACCAGGCATGTATGAATTGGCAGATACTTGCTGAGCTTCTGATGGGCTTTAATAAACATAAAAATAGAAAAGACAGCCCCAGTCTTCATATGCTGAGAGTTTAATAGGATAGAAATCTATAACAACTAATGCATGTTTTTTAAAAAAGTAGAAAAAGAAAAGCAGTTTGAGATTATTACAAATTTTGGAGGAGATGCACTGGGTTTACAGGAGGGAGGCATGACTGGCAAAGATTTCAGGGTGAAGATGCTTGAATTGGGGTTAGATGGCCCTCTCCAGACGAAGAGGGGATGGCAGGTCTGACATCACAGCTTCTAACAGTCAGCGGAAGCCCCAAGACCCGGGAGCGGTCCTCCGTGCCTAGGAGGGAAATCTAAAGTGAAAACCCCCAGGAAGAGCTGGGACAAATGGGAAGGCTTTGTATCCGGGCTCCCAACCCTCACTCCGTAGCAGGGGTCCTCCAGGCCACGGCGAGTGTGGCCTGTGAAGAGCAAGGCTGCCCAGTGGGAGGTGAGTCTTGGTACCTGCGACTGTCCTTGTCCTCGCTGACGGCCTGAGCTCTGCCCCCTGTCTGATCTAGACTGTGGACTCCTTAGCACGTTCCCAGAGCTGTCCCTCTCCACCTCCCCCCGGTGGGAAGATCGTCTTTCACGAAAGCCATCATCCCTATGACCCACAGGGTCAAGCAGGCGGAAGACTGCGCCTAGATTTTGTAAGAAGCCAGGGCACAGTGACTCCTAAGCAGTTTGTGAACTGTTCTTATCTGTGTGTTCTGGAAACGACCTCCCAGTGAAGTACGGTGAAAGCTCAGTGAGGGCAAAGCAGCAAAAAGAGCACTTAGGAATCTGTGGCACACAGAGCACATGGGGAAAACGGTGAAAGTGAGAGACGTTGCCATGGAGAGAAAGGCTGGGGACTGGAAACAGAGAGGCGACTCCTCTAGAACCACACGATGGGTGGTGGGTAAGGAGAGAGGAAGGGGGTCTCTGACATCTCTTTCAACTCTCATCTTTCATGATGTAGGGTGCTGGGTTATGTACGGGAACTTCTGGATTCAAGGAAGGATTTCCATAAACAACCTTAATGAAAGGATATTTTCAGAGCATGGCAAAGTGTCTCACTGTTTTGAATTCTTGCCTTTTAACATTGAGATCGTTCCTTTTTCAAAAGAATCTCTACAATGTTAGTGCAGAATGGGTCAAGTGTTAAAATTCGTTCTTTATTTCAAAGACATACCACAAACAATAAGTACTGCAAAGTCACCCTGGATCATGTGGTATACGGTTAAAAGGCAAAAGCAAGCCAGTTGTGTTTATATTCAACAATTTCATAGGGCAACTTAATATAAATACCCAAGAAGCTCAGAGAGCCAGAAACAAGAGCAGCCAGCCTGTAAGTATCCACAACTTGCCTGAAGCAGAACTCATGTTAATTTCTTGTGTTTACTCCTGTGCAATTGTACCTTACCCTACCACCAAAACTTTTTGCCAGATTTCTTGCAAGTATCTTTCCCCTTCCATTCACTTCAGCCCAGTGTCAAGTGACTGTTACCCAGAACCCACCCTGAAGGTGGTTTTGGCAGAGGCTACAGTGTCTGCCTAATTCTTAACTCCAGTGGACGTGTCTCATTCCTCATCTTACTTGACCTTTAGTTGTGTTTATGAAACTCTCCTTATTTGCCCTTTGTGACATCAGGTTTGTCCTGATTTTCCCTCACCTTCACCTACTTTGTCACTGTCAGATCCTTGGGCTCCTCTTTCAAGCTCAGCCCTGTCCCTGGGTCATTTCATCAACACATAGGACTGGTAGTGTTCATTCTTCTGGCATGTTTCACGGCCCCGCATTCTATAAATGAAAATCTAACCTTCTACTGGACATCTATACTCAGGGAACTTAAATTCAACACATCCAAAAATTGAACTTGTCCTTTCCAAACCTTGTCTTCTTGTGGTCACAACCTCTTACCTTGCCATGACTAGACCCTACATTTCTCTGTAGGCGTACACTTCCCTCTCCTGTACATCCTCCCACTACACACATGCTAAACTACTTTAAATCTTCCTGATACAAACTGGGTGAGTGGTGCATGCTGGTAATCCCAGCACTCAGAAGGCTGAGACAGGAGGATTCCTGTGAGTTCAAGGCCAGCCCAAACTACATAGCCAGACCCTGTATCAAACAAAACAAAAACAAAAGCATCTCCCAGATGTATCATAATCATCATAAATCCAGTATTTCCAGATGCTCAGGAGCTTCTTAATACACATACAAAAGATGTACACATATAATTATTTACTTTATCTTGCTGAATTTTACTAAACTTCCTGGCTTGTGTGTAGTTTTATAGTACCTTAGATTCAACGGCAGCAGTTCTAAGGAGATGGGAAGGAAGAAATAAGTAAGAAGATGATATTGCTCCCAGGGATATTTGAAGATGTCTCCAGCTACACTGGGTTGTAATAAAGGCTTGGGTGTTCCTGGAATCCAGTGGATGGAGGCTAGTGAAGCTGCTTAGTATCCTACCCTGCTAGGCCTGTCACAACTCAGAATTACCCATTCACAGTGCTATTAGGACTGAGGTTGAAAACCCTTGTTCCAAATCATTGCCCATTTTTTTTTTTTTTGTTCCTCCCACTAGATTTTAAACTTTTGGAGAACAAGGCCTACGTGTTATTCAAGAAGGTGTACATGAAGTAGCAGGTCACTTGGTGTACGGTAGATGCTCTATAAATGCGTAACTGGGTAGACATATCAGTGAGTGGTTTGATGGATGTTTCCTTGGTAACCCAGAGAAAGGACCTAATGGACAGATGGCAGTAAATGCTGAGTCTCGTCCCTGAAATGGTCTTACTGCCAGTTTTATCATTTGAGGTGCTGATCATGTAGTAGGGAGACCCAAAGTGCAAGTGCATGTTTCCATTTTATTGTGTATTTAAATCTACATCATTGTGTAGTTCGATATTTCCCTGTATGTACTACATGTTGAATGAGCGATAACAATTTACGTGTTTGTCCTCATCACTGGTGACCAACACAGGTCTGAGTATCTATTATATGCCAGACATTTTAGCATGCTGTCATAGGAAAGCAGAATTTGGTTTCAACTCTGGCTTAGGTGCAGTACTGAACTATAGCGTAAGCTCTTGAAGTACTGAGCAAGACTTTTAACCTCACTAATCCTTAGTTTCTTCCACTGTTTGCATAGTGTTGTTTTGATGATTATATGAAATATATAAAGTACTTGATATACTGTGTAGTAGTTCCACAATAAATGATACTTCCCCCAGCTCTTCTCCAAACTACTCATTAGTTAAGAATTGCATTGACTTTGAAACAGAGCCCTGATAATAACGGATTAATTAAGCTATAGTTCCTACACACACACACACACACACACACACACACACACAAAATATCTTTGATGGATCCACAAAGTTAGCAAGGAGCCCAGTTGCTTGTAGATAGCACTTCTTTGTGTTAAGCAGTAAAGAACAGGGACCAGAAGGTCATCCTCTCCTTCTCTTTTTTTTTTAAAGGACTTCTAAAGAGCTTTTCTAGCATCTTAGAGTACAAAGGACAGGAATAGTGCAGCATTTAAAGAATTACTTATTGCCTCTAAGTTGTTATATGTGTGTGTGTGTTTGTGTGTGTAGATGGATGATGGATGGATTCCCAAATAAACACAGTATTTTCATGCAGACTTACAGAAGTAGAGTTCATCCTTTCTAGAACTAAAAAAATTATTTCATTTTAAAACTTCATTACCCAGTGTAAAGGCCAGAAAAAACTTATATTCCACTAGCAATAAGCACATCCAAAGCCCAGCTCAGGGTTTTAAAATGTCATTCTCCATTAAAAGAGACCCAGAACCCTTGGAGACTAGGGTTGACATCACCAGTAATCAGCCACTTTGTTATTATTTATACCTTAGTACCATATTATTTTTTTAAAAAACTACTTTATCCATATAGTATTATTTTTTTAAAAAAAACTGTAACTCCAATCCAATCATGATAAAAATTTAAATGCAAGTTGAGCGCTATTTACAGAATACCAGGCTAGTACTCTTAAAAGTTTGTCTGAGAAACTGTCTAGAAGACTAGAAGAAGATTGGAAGGAAAGAGATTTAAAGATGAATAGATGTTTGATGGAAAAACCAGAAATATAAAGGAAAATAATCTAGTGAAATCCAGAATTTAGTGAATAGAAATATTGCAATACTGTTTCCTTTTTTAAAATGTATCCATCCCACAATGTACACTCTGTATCGTGAATACAGTAGTCCCAGCTGGTGTGCGATTTCCCTTTCTGCAGTTTTAGTTACTATGGTCTGAAGATATTGAACAGAATATTCCAGAAGTAAAACCATGCAGAAAGTTGTTCTCGGTTCTCTGTGTGGACTGAATGCATCTGGTGGTGACCCCAGCTCCGCTCCTTGCGGGAGCCGCTCCAGGGCGGTGGGGCTTCTCCCTGCAGGCGAGGGCGGAGGTTGGAGGCAGGAAGGGGCGGGGCAAGGGGCTGGGACTTGGACTCTTCGGCCTCTAGCTCGGCGTGGCCGGCGTTTGGTCAGTCCTGGGGCCAACGGTCCCCCCAGTGACCCGCCTGGGGCCGGGGCACCCAAACTGCCTCTGCCTCTGCGTCTCCAGTTCCGAACCCCGCCTCCGCTCCCTGTGCTGGGTCCAAGGACCACGCGACTGCTGGGCCCCACTGACCACCCCTGACCCAGCTGCCCAAAGTTCTATCGCTCTCTGCAAATCAAACCGTTCTTAAGCTTTAAACTGCGCAGTATGGCGCGCGGCGTAACGGATTCCGGAGCCGCCACGCCGCCGCCCACCTGCAGTGCCGAGCACCCCTTCGGCCAGCCCATCCACCTTGCGTAGAATACCAGCCATTCGCCAGCGATCTCGGTTGTCAGATGGATTCTTGGGGAAGAGAACCGTTTGTGACTTTATTTCACGAAGTGGCCCCCGAGTGCAAGAGTAGTAGTGCAGGCAGTTCAGAGATGCCACAGAGAAGCGTTTCAGTGTTCGGTTTGGGTTAAAAGGGGGAAGTTCTTGAGTTAATCTGGACAGGAGAAACTTAGTCCTGAGTTTGCTAGGAGCTGCTATAACAATGCATCTTCTATTTTTGAAATTGTAAAACGAGAAAAAGAAATTCGTGCTAGTTTTGCCTTTGTACCTCATCCTGAGTGGTAAGTGTTTAGTTCAAAGGAGGAAGGCACTGAGTCAAAGGTTCAACACCACCCACAGTCCAGGTATCTGCCCGAGTGGGAGCTTGTCTTCCGAGGGCAAGAGGAATCATTCATGTACAGTTCAGTCAGTTAAAAGGAAAAACATATTTGTTCTTATACTGACAAATGTGCCAGGGTCATATAAAATAGAAAAGTTAAAAGAACCTAGCTAACCAGTATGTGAGAACCCTGTTTTTTCCTTGCATTTTCTGTAAATTTAAAATTATCCCTAATTCTGAAGTTAATTTTAAAAATGCAAATTATTGTTACACATAGTACACTTGTTAATTTAGGGTAGGACATTATCTACAGTAGATGTGTTTGAACTTTATTCACACCAGAACTTTGTTTCATTTATTTCCTAAAAACAAGAAAGTTGTTTTCCATAAAAACAAGAAAGAAAATGTAACAGCAAAATATCCTCTGGTCTGTATCCAAGTCAGTGGGACTATCTAGTATGTTATAGTATAAATTGTTGAGAATCCTCCACAGGCCTCCCTTTTACAATGTGGAAGAATCACCAATTCTCCATAATTTTCCTAATGGAACATTTTTTGAGGGAAGGTCTCAAAGGAGTGAGTAACCAACTGTCAGACTCTCTATTAGAAAAATAAAGGTCTGTAGCACTGATTCTAATTCAAGGGAACTGAAGCCTTCTTACAATTCTATAGGATTAATAGATCAGGGATTAGAAAGCTGCACAGTTCTAATTTCTTATAAATTGGTAATTTTCTCTCTACTAGAATAAAAAAGATATAATGGAAAAGGCACTTGATTAAAATCCCATCCTCATCATTTACTGTCTGTGTGACTGTAAGCAAGTTTTTGTTTTAATTTTTAATTTCTCTAATAGTAAATTCACCAGTAAAACTCAGATAGAAAAATGGCGTATGTTTAATGAAAACACAAGATAGATTAACAGTTTAAGAAACAGTGGCTCTCTGAAGAGGATTGTCTCTCCCCAGTAATCTAGGAAGGATATGGTAAGATGTTGGCATCCCAGAATATCCCATCTTGTTGCTTAGGCTCCTCTAGCCTAGACTACTTTTTCTGCAGGCTCAACTCAGCACCACCTCCAGTTCTAGGCTATCTGAAAGAGAAAATTTAGAGAAGGTATACATTGCCTTCTAAAAGTATAACCTGGAAGTTAATCCCTTTCATTCATTTCTCATTGATCAGAACCTGGTCCTGTGGCCCCAGCTAGCTGCAGAAGAATCTGGGATTCTTGTTTCTGCCTTTTTGTTTTTGCCAGGAAGTATACTCGCTAAATATATATCTCTGGTACAATGAAGATTGGCAATGCTATTAGCAGTTCCTGACTTAAGTACTCAGAGTAGTACTTCACACAGAATAAATTCTTACCTTGCTTTCATTAAATCATTGGGAAATAATTATTATGACAGCAGAAAGTAAGTAGATACATTTTACCCAGTATGACTTGCATTATTCAGAACTTAGGATAGATCTTCTAAGACAAATTTTTGCATCTTATAAGTTAAAGCACTACTCCCAAGAAATAAGATACAAATGAGTTCTAGAATGTATGATAGATATTGTGAAATAGAAAATATTCAAAGGGGAAAGGGTAGGGGTAAGTAATGAGGGGAAAGAAAAAAATATGTTAAAAAAAAAGCAAGCATATGTATATGGGAGGTTCTAGGATGGGCAGGGGAATGGGAAAAAATGAGAATTAACTCGTGTCATATACTCGTACAAATTTTCAATATTGAGTGTGATCATGATTGTATATAAAATCTACCAATAAACAATTCAATTTTTAAAAAGAAAGAAAATATATCATCATCCCAGGGAAAATAAACTACAGGAGTAATTCCTAGATATTATACTAGATTTTATATGTAATAATTTCAACTCAGGAAAGTCAAGCAGATTAATTTGGAAAGAACTATGCTTTGCTGAAAAGGGGAATATATAAAGTGAACTTATGTAACTTGTCTTTAATGTAGAAATCCTTTTTTTTTTTTTTGAAACAGGGTCTCACTTTGTAGTTCAGGCTGGTTCTGGAAATCCTTTTTTTTTTTGCTCAGCTGTAATTTTATGAATCAGAACTTTTCTGCGATATATTCCTTGCACAGACTCAGTTTCACACTTTTAGCAATGACTGATGATTACAAATCCGGAACTGTACCCTTTTATGGTCTGATGTGACCGTATTTCTGCGGCTGTTTACAGTAACTTAAATTGGGCAATTTTGTTTGAGGTAAAGTACTTTATACTGAGCCCCATTCATACTCACCTTCCCCAGGACATTCTTCCATTCCAACGGGCACAACCCCAGTCTGTTGGCTCCTCGTGTGACTTATCAGATCACACTGCTGCCCAGCTGGTGGCTGGGCAGAGTTCAGCTGGCCCTGCTCTCTGCGTGACATGGCGATGTGAGGGGTGAACATGATACTAGTTATATTAATCTACTTGGGCTGTCAGAGCAAAATACCATAGACTTGCTGAACAGAAAATGCATTTCCTACAGTTCCGGAGACTGCGTAGTCCAAGCTTAAGGTTCTCGCTGATTCATTTTCTGGTGAGAGCTCTTTCTGGTTTCCAGATGGCCCCCTGCCGCCCATGTCTTCACATAGGAAAAGGAAGGGAGAAGGGAAATACTGTGTCTAATATGGTGACACTGGGGTGATGCTTCAACATATGAATGAGGGAAGAGGCACACAAATATTTAGTATGAAATACTGATCTTACTTTGATTTATAATAACACCACAAGACATTCGTCTTTTCTTTTAATTTTTTTCTTTCTTATTTATTTATTTATTTATTTATTTATTTATTTATTTATTTATTTTTGAGACAGGGTCTCACTTTGTAGCTCAGGCTGGCCCTGAGCAAGCCTCGTACTCACAGCAATCCTCCTGCCTCTGCCTGCCGAGTGGCAGGATTACAGGCATGAGGCACCACGCCTAGCATTGTGTTGTGTGGTACCAGGGATTGAACTCAGGACCTTGTGTTGGCAGGGGAGATGTCAGAACCACTGAGCTACATCATACCCAGCCCATTGCATGTCTTTTCTAATACTTGAACTGTGCTATCTTTGACATCTTGCCTAAAATTTCTCATAATAGAAAAAGATTATCCCAGTGGCTTCCTAAATGCTGTTTCTCTAATGATATCTGGTTTAATAGCATTGTTTGATCCCTCTGCACTATTTTGGCAGTTAGTAAAAGTTACAGTATGAGCTGGAATTTGGCTTCAGAGTCACTAAAAACTTAGCTTCAACTCAAATTCTGTCACTCATTAACAGTAAGTGGGCAAGTTACTTAACTCACTAAAATTTCTCAATCTTCTTTGTGAGAGGAAATAATGGTCTGCTTCATAGGGTTTTGGTGAAAATTAAATTATAGAATGCATAGGAATCATTTAGAAAGGTGCCTACTATAAAGAAAATTGTTCAAAATTATTGGTTATTATTTTAAGCACATATCAAATCCTATTTCATTGAATTTAACTTCTGAAACCAAATTTTATATTTTATTGGACTTTAAGATAAAGTACTACTCGAGCTATATAAGCTCTTAGCTGATCTTGAAATATTTTACAAGTTTGTAAGTTTTATAAAATTCATCATATGGATTTTGTGCACCCACTGTGCTGAAGCAAACCTGTAGTCCTGGCATGCAGGAGGCAGAGATAAGGTGATTGTGAACTGACAGTCACCTATGCAGAGAGACCTTGAATCATAGCAAAGAAACACGGAGGTTCATAGTATGGATCAGACTCAGATATGAGGACCTTATCAGCTCAACATTTGTCTGTGTGTGTATTTACTTAGTGATAAGTATTAAGGTATATATTTGTTTGTACCTGGTTGAACAGCACATTAGATATCTTATGACCTGTTACTAACTATGCCTCAAGTAAGCCCATAGGATATTTCTTTGCTATGTAGCTTTGCCTGCAGGTCATTTAGTTCTCATTTTCCTCTCACATCACTAAGCCAATAACAGTTAGTATATGCTGATAACTGCGATCAAAGAAACAAATATTTCACTGCCTGAAATTTGGTAGAGACAAGCCAAATTAATATTTTCATTATTTGTACGCATTATCCAGGATTCAATCTTTATCAAAATAAATTTGTTTCTCTTAGTATGACCATATAAAGCCAGCAGAAGAGGTCATCATCATATAAACGTATATCACAACATGATTTGGGGGTATTTTTCTAACAGGCCCAGGTTGGTGGAGTAGTTTGACATGTATGTCAGGACAAACTAATGACACCTACTTACTTCATCTTGTACATTTGTCCTGATTTTCATAGAGAAGCAGTAATTCATGCATGTATAGTATAGTATGTCTGTGTATTTGTAGGTGTACAAGTCAAGAAATGGCCTTCTTCAAATAATTAGCTCTAGTTACACTTTCACGTACTAGGTCAAATGAGCTATCTGTAGGTAGAGGAATCCATGAGTTAACACAGTTGGAGCGGAGTTTATTAGCAATGTAAATGTCATTATCTGTGATTTGTGATCAGCGGAGCAGACGGTGAAGGGCCAATGTGACTTTCAGGCTTCAGGATCAGATTCAAATGACTTTGAACAGTAAAAGTACCGCTTCTCACCAGGGATAGAGGTTTGTCAATCTCGATCATGACTGAAGATGAATAATGCTGACTCTCGCTGATTGAACGTGTCTCCAGTACCTAGACAGATCATCTATGAACATAAACGTGAGTGACTAGATTATAGCATACAAGTACTTTCTTTTTTTATTAGCATATATTTGTAATACATCATAGCTACATTTGTTTTGGGGAATTGGTATATAGATAGAAAATGTCTTGAACATATTCAGTCCCTTTATCCTTCCTCCCTTCCATCTTTCATCCTCCTCTCTGTGATGCTTTTCTCCATCTCCAACAAGTCTGCCTTTTTGTTTCATACTGTCTCTTCTTTAATTCGTTTACTTGTTTTTAGTTTCTCATATATAAGAATCCACGTGATTTTAACTCTCTACGTGACTTATTTCACTAAACATTTCGGTACTTGGGTTTCCATGCCCCATGGTCGCAGAGTGACTGTAGACACCTGGCCAGATTCACAAATATTCCCTAATAGTTCAATTTGGAAGGGGAAGATGAACATATCTACCAAGTTAGTTTGCTGTCCTGTATAGTAGTTATAGTTTCAAGATACGGCTTAACTTGTGGTACATACTCAGAAAGAACTTACCTCCTATATTGCTCATAACTCATTCATTGCCCTCACCACGTGTTTGGTTTATTTTCCTATCTAGCTTCTCAACAGTGGGGCCTAGATTACAGTACATGTATAATAAATATATTAATGAGTGAACTATAGCCTGTGAATGGACAGCTATGCTATTTAAATGTGTAACATACAGGGACACAAACATTACATGTTCTAAATATCTTTATGGACTCACACACGCGCACACACACACACACACATCTTTCTCACATTCAGGCTCCTGCCACTAGTTAAGGAGTGTGATCAATGCCTCGGGTGTCGAGCCAACAATAGCATATACTTATGTAGGAATGTAATAAGTAATTGCTGAAGCAGGGAAAAGGTACTTTAAAACCTATTGACTTGGTAATGTGAAAAATGAACAGTCACTTGAAAACACTGTAATAGTTAAATATATCAGCTCAAGAAAACCCAGAGAAACTCAAGTATATTGACAGCTGTTCACAGCTCCTTTTTCTTCATTTGATTATTAGCTTGCTTAATAAAGTCAAAATGCCAGTACAAACCACTGAACAATTAGTTTGCTCATTTTGTTCCTTATAATGAAAATGATTAGTATTCATCTTAATAATTCATTTAAAATATGGAAACATAAGCATCAGATCTTCTGCTTGAAAGTTTTTCTACCAGTAAGAAGTTAGGTAGTTTAGAAGATTTTAATAAACCTTGAATTAATATGATTTCCCCCCTAAGATTAGTAACTATAAAAGAGCATGAGTCTATTTGGCATATTTTCTCCTAGAAATACACTGATTTGTACAGACAAACTTTCTATTTAAGGTCAGTGCCACCCTATATAATTAGAAAATTATAAGATCAGGTCTTACAGATGAGATGAACTATATTCATGTATACTTTTTTGGTATCTGTTATTAGCGAAATGTTATGTTTCATTATGAAGTTTATATACCTAACATATAATCAACTCTATTTTATCT